>CAEGAD010000382.1:0-41607 GCA_903067055.1 Poeciliopsis paucimaculata
AGCAAAGATACTGCGCAGAACCCTCAAGCTCCCAGGCCTCTGGTAGAGGACCCGAGCTCAGAGGATAAGAACCACCCACGGTGGGTCACGGTGGGTGAGAAGGGAATTTTTTTTTTTTATATATATATTCAAAAAAATGTATATCTATGTATATACATAGATATACATAGATATCTATATCGATATATATAATATATATACTGTATATATTATATATACTATATATATTTTATATATATCGATATGGATATATATAACATTTGTTTAATGATTTAAAAAACTAAAATGCTTTAAAAGAAATCAATAGAAGTAAGTTCTCAGGGGCAAAGTAGTTCTTCACAGCACTGTATGTTGCCTCTTCTTGGCCCTGTTACAAAGTAGATTATGATTTCACTATTGTAAATTACTTTCATTCTTTGATTGTCAAAGTGGGTACAAATTATCCCATATGTACTACATTTCCCAGCTTTTTTTGATTACCCTAAAAACAAGGTACAAAATGAAGCCGCTCAAAACTAAAAAGCCAAGAAATAGCAAAGAGAACTAAATGATGAACAACCTGCAGATCCCTTCTGTAACAACATACAAATCTTCCTTGTCAAGAGATTCATGAAAGAAAAGCACTTTCACTTTAACTTTCAAAAAAGAATCTGGTTTATTTTTTAATGTCTAAAAGAAACTAAAACAGGAGTGGGTTTATGAAAAAGATGCAAACCACCATTGGATTCAATTCATTCTAACCACCCTTAAACCATTTCCCCTGACAACGTTAGTTAACTTTTGCTGTTCATTAAGAAGCTCACACTGCTAGCAAGTTCGACATTAACATGAATGATTTGGCTAAACTAGCTAAAGCAGATCAAAACTGTAATCCTTGCTCAAACACACTTTTTTTAAGCTAAAGTCTTCTGATAGTTATTTGGTTTGTAGTCAAAATATTTATTCACACACACAATGAAATGGTTGACATTCTAATCAAAATGTTTAAATATGATATGACACCATAGAAGCAGTTTATGTTTTTTGGGATTATTGAAAATTACATTCTCCAAACTAATATACTTGACTATGATTCATAATTCATAAGGGCTAATACACAGCAGCATACCACTCTCTAAATATCCTTGTCTAATCCCCTACTGCCCTTGAAATCTTTGTGTCCAGTTTCTTTAATCCAAAGTGAACAAAACCTTATGGACAGAGTGAACCAACTTAATTTAGCTTCTGGGTAAACACCAATGTGTACAGAATCAACAGTGTTTAGATAGTCACTGAAAGAAACACAGCAGCTCTGACAAGAAGCTTGGAGCAAGATCTCCTCCTGGATTTTGGAGCAGATGGTTGTCTGCCTGTTTGGGGTGAGCTATGCGCCTTGTCTTTGACCTGGTGTCATCATTTCCCGTCACAGAGGCCAGTTGAATGCCAGGGATTTTTCATAGTGTAGTTTGCCCTAGGAAGGCAGACAGTTACTTCTTTGGTCTTGGCTGTTAGAATGCTATTATTTTCTGACTTCTGTTACTTTCAAAATTGCTTTGAGGCATTTTGTGATCCTAACAAGATATCCTTCACTCTCTGCTCCTTCCTCCAGCAGCCATCTCATCACTTCCTTTTATTCTATTCATCTCCAGATTTTACATCTTTCTTGCATCATCCATCCATTGTTTTGCAGATCGGACTACCACTAAGTGAAAATTGAGAAAGGTTGCTGCACAAGGAATTCCCTAACATCTACAAATCCCTTTCATGTGAAATATAGTTTCATGTAATACACACAATAACTGCAAACAATGGCTTCACAGACTGCACTTGAAAAAGGATGTGATCATTGTATAAAATATTCATGATGCATTTGGACCAAATCCCATCTTATATTTGCTTCTGTAATTTCCTCTGACTGTTCAGCGAGAAGAGAAGAGCTGGAGCTGCTGGCTGTTGTCTCCAGAGATGTCTGTTGACAAATTCTGCTGCTTTCAAAACTTCTGTGAGGGAGGTGACAATGTCAGGTGCTGCATTGTGGGGGAGTGAAAACTGCAGGCTGAGGACCCTATTCGAGACCTGCTGGTGTTTGGTCTGCAGCTTTTTAAGGCTTCACTACTGACACCTAATGGCCACAAATATATAGACGATTATCTACAGAAAGCAGAAAGGACTGTGCAGGACAAGGTACATCAAACTTATACTCTAAGGGTTGGGAATACATTCACTTTTGTGAAGTCTTTTATTGTGCTGGTGATTTATTTATTTCTACTCCTGCTTTGCCAGCGTGCATAAACAATTTTAGATTTCCTCACAGCCTTTTGTCCTCTCTGAGTGGTGCTTTATTTATCTACTCAAAGTATTTTACATGTTATTTATGATATATTATCTAAAATAGAGACCTATTGTCTATTCAGTAGGTCTTATTTCCTTTAGTTTTTTTGTTTTAATTAATTTCAAAAGCAATGTAAATGTGAGCTGATTCTGGGTATCCGTGTTGGTGCCTTTAAAACTACTATTATATTTTGAACTTTTAAATTTGTTCATGTTGTGTGACAGCTACAAACCTCTGTATTTTATTAGCATTGTCCATTATTGTGAAGTGGATTGTGTTTATTTTTATATAAACAAAATTCTGAAAGAGTTTTCATATGTATATTGAAGATGTTCTCCTCCAGTGTTATAGTTTTAAACGGCCACATTTTTTACCATTTCAGCAGAAAGCGTTTGAAGTAAGTATGTATACTTTAAAATCTATTCATTATGTCAGGGTGATTGTCTTCTAGTTTTTGTTGCAAAATACCTTAAGTTCAGTCAATTGGGGTAAAGGGCATTGGTAAAAATCAATTTTAATTGAAGTGCCACAGATTCTCACTTGATTTAGATCAGGATTTTGATTAGGCACTTGTAACACAAAAATATGCTAGGATCTAAATCACTCCATTGGAGATTTGGTATAATGTTTAGGGTTGTTGTCTTGATGGAAAGAAAACATCAACCCTGTTTGAAATCTGACCCTCTGTCCTGATATCATGCTGCATCCCCACAGCATGATACTGCCAGTAGGTCTGTACATTCAAGGTGATGTACTGTGCAAGATATCCTCCACGCATTCCTTTTTGCAAGGTATGTCTGATTTCATTTGACTAGGCATAATTGTTTTCTGAATTTTTATTTATTTATGATTGACTTCTTTTTAATAGATTTTTTTATGCACTTTTAAGATCTGCACATGATGGTTGTTCTGGATTTTAAGATTAAAAGTTCTTAACTAGAAATTATTTACTCATCCTCTGTCTTTCACGTTAGAGCTATATGTAACTTTATGTTGGTCTTTTGTATAAAGTGTCAAGGCAAAATACAGACGTTTGTCACAGTGAAAAATATGAAAAAGTTCAGAGTATGAAGGCCTTTGTAAAGCAGAATTTTAGTATATTTTATGTAACTACTATTAAGTGTAGCATTTAAAAATGCGTACCCTTTTATTATTCATTATTTGTTGATCTGTGATATATTTTTTGTAATCTAGTGCTTGTTTGGCTTATCCCAAGAAACAGGCATTCTGCAGTGTAAGCCAGCTATATCAAAAGCAGGAGTCGTCTAAGCCTAAACCACAGCCAAGAAATAAAATATGGTGCCTGACTTTTCGAGTGCTTGAAGGTTAATTATTCAAGACTTTTCTCGCCTCACAACAAGCCAAGAAACAGCAGGATAACGTGGCAAGCAGCAGGAGCTTCTTCTTTATTCCCTCAGAGAGTGCCACAAGTTTAAACCCAGCGTTCTGTTTTAATTGAGATGCACATATTGTCTGGAGTCTGGCTCCTTCGAGCGCGGCAGAAGGAAATGTAGGACAGGCATGACCTCAGTTATTCTGTATACTCAGTGAAGCAATCAACGATATGATTTGATCCAGCAAAAATAATAATAATGTATTATAATGATGAATTGTGAGTGTGAACTATTTGCTGCTACATCTGTTTAATGATTTAAAATGTGCTCTTGCTCTCCATGATGAATGAGCAACACATGAATGCATGTTGGTATAATTAAAGTTTTACATAATTAGGTATCTATCATATTAAAAAGCAATTAAAAACACAAATTGGCTGGAAATAAATGCTTTTACATTGCATAATAACATAGCATAATAACTGGATGTGGAGAGGACCCTAAAAGACAATGCAAACATTTGTTTAATAGTCTATTAAGGCAAATCCATTTTTGCAATAATGACATATTTTTCATTTTTCACCATTAGCAGAGAAAATATGCAGTGAGAGTTCTTCTTTGACCTCTCCCAAATTATCCCTAGTTTTATAGTTTTTGGACTAATTAGTCATATAAAACCAACATTTATGGCTTGCAGAATTAATATATTCATTTTCATATCAAATCACAAAATTAATGAAAAAAACAGTAAAAAAAAATGGAATATGCTCTCTTCACTGCCTGTTTGCTTGTATGTGAAATTGACTTAACATACATCAGTATGGAACGATTGTCAGTTCAAAATAGGACAAAGACTCAATTCGTACACAGTGAGATGTCATATTTCCCATATTTCAGGTCATGTTTACACCAGGTTACACCCACTCATTTTGTAAGATGAAAAATAGCTTCAGGGAGAATCGATTGAACAACATTCTACTTGGAAAACAGCTGCCCTAAAGAATGAACCAGAAGGAGACTTTGCTCTATGTCTAATTTTAGAATGATACAATGCTGCTCCTGTTGCCATGTCTTCAAGGGTTTTGTTGGCAGCAGAAATTTTACATAGGTCAATATTTAGTGCAACTTAAGAAGAAAATTGGCTTTTTAAAAAATATATTTTTGTCATTTGTTGATATTAACATTAATAATAAATATTATCTGTCTTCTATGGAAAATGGAAAATGTTCATGGTATGATGATATTATCATGGAAGTACAGCACATATAAGTTGAAGCATGCAATAGCGATTTCCTTACCTAATATATATTACAATTCAGCTATAAAAGTCAATGTCTCAATAACGTGTCTTGTAGGCTTGAAGGTGCAGAATTTAACTTAAACAAAAAAAATATGTCTCTTTACATATTTGTTAAAACTGTCACATATAAAACACAATTTTACATTCATATGGGCTTCTATAGATTTCTGCCATCTGCTCAGTACGTTTTGATGTTACACTGACTACACTTTCAACATCAAAACCAGTTTTCCAGCATCTTCCAGTAAATAATAGTCTTTAGTTTTGGCAATTGGTGGGTTATTCCTGAACATTCAGCACAATTGCTTTCTACTGAAGAGGACAGTTTGGCTCAAGTGGTTGAAATTTAAACACAATGCACCTTTGAAAATGATAAAATGTGAAATACTATTCCATTTTTGATGGTCTTCTCGTGTCAATTATGAAGCATATATATTTATATAAGTCATTTAAACATGCTTTGAAGAAGAAAACTGCTTTTTTAAGGCAGCTTGTATATTTGTTGCTTGAAGGGATTCTTAATAAGCTCTTGACAAGTTTTAAGCTTTATGATGATAAGTGACCAAATTCCCATGGGGCTTTCTAAAGCCCAACTAATTCCAGTGATTAAGAGTGATAATATAATATAATATAATATAATATAATATAATATAATATAATATAATATAATATAATATAATATAATATAATATAAATTTCTCTTTGGCCAATACAATGTGCACAAACAAGAAATTTGACTTCGGATTATAAGTGCTCACATTGCACAGACATTCAGTACAAATAGATATATTTTTGGCAGAGTAAAATAAGGATAAAGGGACATCTAAATGTTGCTGCCAAATTTTTATAGATTAGAAAGTAAAGAAAAAGGTTGATGTGAAAGAGGAAAAATGCTTGTGTCTTCACATTAGAGTTCAAATTCTGGATAGAAGCCATTCATTGTGAGACAGCCGTAGAGAAGCTCAATTTGGCAAATTGCAACCAAAAACATCAATCTGAAGGAAATAGTTTTGGTATGACCTATGGGGTTTGCAACGATGTTGGAAGCCTTTTTTCCTGACCCCCGGCTTGTAGTGCTAGATGTAAGACGTCACTAAGGATCTCCACAGACAATTTTATGTTGTGCACTACTGGGACACAGTAAACCATTTGTTCCAACCACACTGTAAGTTTTAGTTTATTAATTTTAAATTATTTTCGTAAGACTTTAACGTGACAAAAATTGTTTGTTTAGTTGATTGCCAAATTTATTTTTCATGTCAATTAAGCCCCGCCCAATCTGTAACGTTGCATCAGAATATCCCGGAAATGTCATCATCCGTCACCCGGTTTTCCTGCTGCAGACATTTCACTTCAAATAGCATAACTTAGCTCTGAATGTGGGCTCGTTCTTGATTCGTTATGGCCGAACAGACTTTGGTAGAAGAACTGAATGAATTGCAATTGGACGGGAGCATAAAGGTGATAATTTTATTTTTTATATCGGGATAAATATACTGTTGAAAGCCAGCTAGTAGCTAGCCTAGCATGTGGTGATACGCATGCTATCATTTAGCTCTTTGCTATGTGGGGCTAACGCTTCGGCTAGCTCACTTGTAAGTGAATTCTTTGACAATGTCATCGCAAAAGCTCCTACTACTAACTTTTTAACGTTTAGTTTGTGTTTAAATGTTTCCTGGTGGGTTGCTAGGAGTAACTTTCAGGTACTCGTGTGTCGTCTGTTTGCATGGTTTTGTAAACCAGGCAAACTCTGTTAAAAATGTGAATAATTGTTTATTTCATTGTCATTTGAAAGATTATTTGGTGTGTAACACATTTCCAACTTTTTGTGGAGATTGTTCTGGGCTCACAGTATAAATCTATTTTCACCCAAAACCTAAATGTTTATTTCATTTAACAAAGGTTTCATTATAGACTGATACGCGTAAAGGATTTGGTATTTGAGTATTATTGTGTTCTGTCATTAATTTGACACGTTTTTGCGTGTGGTTGTCAACTACTAGCAAAAGATAGAATTTCTGTTATGATATTAACATTTGCACTTGTCTATGCCCTCCATATGCATTTTAAATATAGATAGAAGAACAGAATACATATTGTCCCAGTTGTGACCAGATGTCATTATTATCACTTTCTCCATTGTGGTGTTTGGACAGGAGTCAAGAACACCCAGTAAGAATGAAGGGAAGAGAAAAATCAAAAATGTTTCTGGGGACTCTGCAGGCAAGACTGAGGTGAGTTATATGGGTTTCTTGACCTGACAGCATAAGACAATGGTTATTATCAAATATTTATTTATCTGAAATACCCATTGTTTTGAGGTGACACTTAACAGCACTGATTCACTGATTTGTTGAACCTGCTGAGGTTCAACGAATGACCACTAACCAATGTTTCTCTTCTCTCGAAGCAAAATTAACTTTTTGTTAAAAACTATATTTTATGAGCACTGTTATTGAAATGAAATACTGATTTCCATTATGTATAAGTTAAGTTCTTTGTTGAAATCCTGCTTTCTGAGAGAGATTTTTGGGGAAATATATTGGTTGGTGGAATACAGGTTGCAAGATGTGTGAGTAGGTTTTCTCTGCTGTGTAATGTTTGTTTTTGAAAATCTAACTGAGCAGTAGTGCGTTATATAGTCACCTGGATTATTCAGCTTCCTTAAGCAATATGCCCAGCGTTGTGTGGAAACACATTTGATGTTTTTGATTTTATAAATTAATTTTTTCCTGAATAGTACTCTAACTTAGGTGATTGGCATTTTCACAGAAGAATTCCAAACTGGGATCTGGTCATTCAGGTTAGAGAACTTTAATACTGGGTGTGAACAGTCATGCTTAAAGTTGTCATCTTGTATCGGAATCTGCCTGGATGTTTAACACCAGATCTGAACAGGATCTTGACCTGGGTTTGCTTAAGATGATCTATTTGCAAAACAATCATTGTGTACAAAACATGTTGGGCTAGACTGTAAAACAGAGTCCCAACATGGACAAGCTTCGATGGAAATAACTACCTGATAGAAAAGTTATTCATTTTAAGAAATCTAAAGAATTTAAGACTTAAACTGCAAGAAATTCAAATAAATGCACCATGTTTAAAACCAGTTTTGAAAATAAGTAGTTACTTATTTTAATGAATGGGTCCCAACTTTTGTGTAGATACCATATATTATTTCACAAATGTGAAATAACTCACAAATGTACAACCTTACGTTCCTCATGTACAACCTTATGTGTGTCTATGAGACAAAACTACCTTCCGTGGCAAAGGTCATACAATATTTTTTTTACATAGGGCTTTATTGCAAAATGTATACATGTGTATGTATATATATATATATATATATATGTGTGTGTGTGTGTGACAAGTCAAAGATTTTCTACACTTGGCTTTTAAGTACTTACTATTTTTTTGTTCTTTTGGGGGTTTTTTCTCTTCTTTTTTGTTGGTAACATCCCTTAAAGCCTCATGTATTATTATGTGGTGGTTCACTCAAACAGTCACCAGTTTTTGATTTGAAGGCAAGCAGGTCTGCTGTTCTGTTTAACCCAGTGCATATATTAAACACTGGTAACCTATTAACTGTTGCCAATCCTTGTACTTACAGCCTGTCTTTCCCCACAGTTGTCACCACTGCCCCAATACATTGACGAGCGTCTCACTTTGTATGCAAAGCTGAAAGCCGAGCACGACGCTCTGATTGCAGAGAGAGCTGCGACGGAAAGCAAGCCTATCAAGGTGACCCTGCCTGATGGGAAGGTAGTGGAGGCGGAGTCCTGGAAGACCACACCGTACCAAGTGGCATGTGGAATCAGGTCAGCATAATGATAGCTCTTCTGTAATTATAGTGGTATTACAGTTAACTGGAATGAAGCAAATAAAAAAGGGGGCTACCAAAATTTGATTGCCAAAAGCTGAACTGTGATGTGTTGTTATTTCACATGTGATTATTGTTGCTCTCCTTTAAATAGTCCACATAACTTGTATTCTTAAAAGCAGAAGTTGCCACCAGCCATTCTTGTGGTTGTTTTATTAATAAGTTGTTTAAATCATCTGGCCACGAGAAAGTTTAAAAGAAAAAAAATCTAGATAATATATTTTGTGCGTTTGGTATTCTTTGGTTATCTTAATCAGTGATTCAATATAGAGTATATTCCTAGATATCAAAAAATCTTGTGTTTCTGATGTATGTATTTATTTAAGGTACACTTTAAAATTCAGTATTTTTATTGAAAATTTAAAGGAAAGCTTGTTTTCTCTAGCTGCTTATTAATATACCCCAAATCATAGCTTTCTAAAACAAAAGCTCACCAACTTGACAATATTCATTTATAATGTTTATGTTGCATAAATTGTTTCTAAGTTTAATTTTGCGTATTAAAAAATCCATGGTTTAATTTGTTTTATTGCTGGCAGTAGATATTTCTAAGTAGAAAATGTAATTAGGAACACCCTGTGACCAAGGGAGCTGGAGCTTTCATTTTTTACCTGCCATTATCAGCAGAGTTTAAAAGGGATTTCTATAGGAGCCATTCCCCTGTTGATATGTTCCTGTTCTTTACTTTGATGTGGAATATTTTATGTTTTACGGTGCAGCCAAGGCCTTGCTGACAACACAGTGATTGCCAAAGTAAACAACAGTGTGTGGGACCTTGACAGACCTTTGGAGGGTGACTGCAGCCTTCAGTTGCTCAAGTTTGATGATGAAGAAGCTCAAGCCGTAAGTTTAAATCATCAATGGTCCTGTTTTTGGAGAACTGGTAGAAACTGATGCATATCAAATTTCTGCATATGGTTATGAGTACAATAATCCCATCAGTTTTCTTGATTCTGTCTGAATCAGATTTATTTATTTGGGAGTAATTTGGACATATTTACAATCTTATTTGTTGGTATCTTCCAAACTCTTCTTTCTTTTCTCTTGTACATGCATTGGGACTTCTCTGACAATTATCTTGCTAGATGTATCTAAGGATAAAATCATTGTTGCAACAATAAGTAAATATTTTAATATTTTACAAATGAATTACTTTGCTAATGATTTAATTTCAGTTTTAACAGTATCCATTAATGTCAAACAAAACTGTGTTTCATCAGTGATTCCTCCTAAAATTGCTTAATGGTGCATACAATTCTGATCATTGTTGAAAAATATTTGTGTTGTAATTATTGAGAAGACGCTGTGCTCGTTCAGAGTTTTAATAATTCAAACTGTCTTTACTGCAATCTTAATAAGCACCAGAATAACATTGTTCAAACATGAAGTTTGGCAATCCAGTCAGATTAACAGCATCATTCAAAAGCTACTTTTAAAATTGTAGAATTTTTGTCCTACAATAAACATCTTACTATTTTGTAAAACATATATTATAATGTTAAGAAATTAAATTAGAAAAGTACACATTCTTTATCACATCAGTGTGATTTGCCTTCATATGTTCATCAATAATATAAGAAATGTATATTTTTTGCTGGCTGGCTGACATTTTATGCCAACATTTTAGGTTTACTGGCATTCCAGTGCCCACATCCTAGGCGAAGCCATGGAGCGTGTGTATGGAGGCTGCCTCTGCTACGGACCTCCGATTGAGAACGGCTTCTACTACGACATGTTTTTGGATAACAATGAGTGAGTTGCTCAGGTTTTGGGTTTAATTTTGTCAAATCGTTTTGGTCTCAGTGAGTCTTTTGGGTGTAACGTGTGTCCAGTAGGTTCTATGAGATTGGTGACTAACATGCCTCAGAATACAGATAGTTGTTGAGTGGTTCAGGTAGTTGAGCTGTATTTTTCTTGGGTATGTTTAAATTTAGCTTTAATGTGTTAACAGTTTTCTGGTGAATAATTTTTTCATTTGACTTTATTTTATTTACTTTTTTTTTTTTTGCTACAGCTGCTTTTCGTCCTGCTGCAATGATGTTTTCCAAATAATTCTGCAACCCGTTTAATGAAGTCAGTTTATGCTAATGGCCCTACTGGAGACAGTAGTTCTAAGGATATTTTGACATTGCTGAAGGGCTAAAGCCAAGAACTTGTAGTGTTTGTTTTTGCTTTGTCTAAGATATGACTTTCTTGGTGGACACAATGTCCTTCTTATAGAGTCTGGGGCTTTTAGCTTACAAACTGGTTATATTTTACAACTTTATTCCTTTTTAAACAGAACAATTACTCATTATCTAATTATTATTTACATATTTAAAGCCTGTGCAGTCCAGAGATGTGTGCTATGTGTGCTATAAACTTAAAAATGGTATGAAAATTGGGAAATTTGAAAAGTTGTGCATGGAAATACTCATAAAGCTAACTAGATTTTACTGAATTACATGGTAGATTACTTTTAATTAGGAAAACTAAGTAGAATATAATGTTTCTCTGTAAATAATGCTATTGTTTAGTGATGGGTAAATGAGGCGTCATGAAGCGTTTCGGCCCATAGCAAAACTGCATTGATACTGTTTTGATACTGTGTCACTGAATACTGACACCTGCTGACAGATTCGTTTCCTTATAAACAGTTTGGTGCACTCGTGTCATTTTGAAACAGTCACATGACTTGCTGAAAGCAATACGCTCACCTACATGGGGTTTTGTCTGGGTTTGACGCATGTGCCAACGCATCGCTGTTGCCGGACCATCACTACTATTGTTTTTCAACAGGGGTGTATCAAGTAATGACTTTGCAAGTCTGGAGAGCCTTTGCAAGAAAATCATGAAGGAGAAACAGCCATTTGAAAGGCTGGAGATAAAGAAAGAAACTCTTCTCGAAATGTTTAAGGTAAGGCGATGGATACACATGTAAAAACAAAGAAAATTCTAAATAATTCTTAACCCTATAATGTTCTTTTAAAGTACAACAAGTTTAAGTGCCGCATTTTGAATGAGAAAGTCACCACTCCCACCACCACTGTTTACAGGTGAGTCCAAAGCTGGATGAAGTAAATATTCTGCTTTTTTTTTTTTGCAGAATTGTAAAGACAACCTGAAATGCATGAATTTCGTTAGCCAAATTTTAATTGTTGTAAACGTTTTTTTGCACCAGAACTTGTTAACATACACAGTGCTGACCTACGTGACCTAAATCAGTGACATCTGTCATCTGAATTGGAAAAATGGGTTCTGCAGATTAGACAAGAAATCCTCACGGGTTTCCCATGTAATATATACGATTCGTTATATCTGATACTTTAGACATTTTTATATGTGCAAGTTTTGTATTGCAGATAAAAAAAAAAAATATGTTCATATGTATTTTTTTCCACAAATATCTTGTCAATTCAGATGTGGTCCACTAATTGATTTGTGCCGGGGTCCTCATGTGAGACACACTGGAAAGATCAAAGCCCTTAAAATCCACAAGGTTAGTCTACTTTTTTATTTTTAAAAAAAGAAGAGTATAAAACTATGATGTACCACTGTTTGTTGCTACCAACTATGTTTAGTTTGTTCCAACTTCTGGAACAGAACTACTCTGTCTTACACTCATGGGATTTGGTGGACTCTGGAGAACAGTGAAGTTTTATACACTCTCCCTGTATTTTTGTTGTGCTAGAATTCTTCTACCTACTGGGAGGGAAACGCAGACATGGAAACCCTCCAGAGGATCTACGGAATCTCCTTTCCTGACCCCAAAATGCTGAAAGAGTGGGAGAAGTTTCAGGAGGAAGCCAAGAACAGAGATCACCGCAAATTGGGCCGGGTAGGAGCTGAAATAAAAAAGCAGCGTCGGCTAGAAAGAGAGTAAAATCATTGTGTATTCTGAAGGGTTGAATATGTTAAAAACAGTTATTTATGGGTCTACTGCTATTCAGTCTACTTGAATAACTTTTTCAAATGAAAGAATTGATTTGACTAGGCAAACCTACTTTAAAAATGACTGAAATTGTTTATTATAATCCAATTTTCCTGGTTGTCTTTGGGAATGTTTAAAAAAATAGTGTCGACTATGTTGTTGCTGGTAGTACAACTCATTTTATATTTTTCCTTTATGTATCAGTCCATGAATTGTTAAATTTATGATGCAACTGTTCCGATGAGACAATGTTGATGCTAGAAGAAATAAAGGAGTTATATTTAGCTCCGTTAAGCAATTGTTGCTACAGGGCGTGTGTTATGTCTGTCTGCTCCATGTAATCATGCTTATGGAAAAACAAGTCAAACAGGAACACAAATGCAGACCAGGATTTGTATATAATGAGGTGTTGCATTATGTGAAAGAAAAACTAGTTTGACCTTGGTATTACCCACTTAAATTTCCCATCACTTTAACAAACCTTTTCTTTCTTTAATTCAGGAGCAGGAACTGTTCTTCTTCCATGAACTGAGTCCAGGGAGCTGCTTCTTCCTGCCTAAAGGGGCCTTCATCTACAACACGCTGATTGAGTTCATCAGAGTGAGTTCGAGCCGACAGGCCCACAGTGGATAATTGCTTTGATCTCGCTCCAAGCATTGAGAGGAAAAGTCCAGGGTTTGAGGCAGAAAGTTTAGTTTCGCAGGAAAATCTGAAGAGAATAAAATGATCAGAGTAAGCACTACTTGTTCTGTACAAAAATAGAAAACGCAGAAGTACAATAGGATTCAATATTTAACACACATATTATTTTCTCTATTTTCTGCCTATTTACATAGTAACGCATGCTTTGATAATAAACAGGCAGTTTACAAAGCTGTTTGTTTTCAAACAACATAAAAAGCAACATAAAAAAATATGTAACTTAAGCAATTCTTTTTTTGTCATAGATGTCAAATTAATAAATTTAGATTGCTCTAAATAATTGATATATTAGGGATATATTATATTAGGGTGTTTTTTCCATGCTAATATATTTTGCACTTTTAACTGTGCAGCTGTTCACATAAATATGCATCTTCACAAATTAGATTATTAAATTTGCTTCAGAAATAGACTTGTATATTACGCTGGTTAATTAAACACAAAATGCTATATTTCAGGTTCACAGTGAACCAACATGAACCGGTGGCATCCTAAATTGTCACAGGCTATAGAAACTTAACACTGATATTCATCCTCTTCACTTTTCTTCCAGACTTTGGGACCTGTAATTCAAAATTAACTTTAATTTCAAAAAGACATTTTTAACAACTAAACACCCTTTCAGTCCTTTTGTTCTTAGCTCAAGAAGAACTCTCCAAATATTGTATTTGTGCAGAGTTACTTAACACAGCAATGTACTGCAGCCTTAATATGTTGTGTGTTTACTCTTGGAGCTCTGTGTCCAACTGGAGTCCATACCTTCTAAATGTCCCCAAAATTCATGAATAGGCTTTGCTTCTCAACCAAGGCTGTGGTTATCTCAGTCACTTGTACACCTTTTTTCAACCACACATTTTTTTTCCCCACTCAACATTCTGTGAATGTCCATCAATACCTTTTCAGCAATTACATTTTGATCAGCCACTGTCTACTGGAAAACTGTCAAACAGATTATGTAGAGTGTAACTTTTCTGTTAGGACATTACATTTGTTATTACTCTTAATGTTAAAATACACAAGTTTAAATCAGAAATAAACACAACGGTGAATGGTTTGAGCATAACATTTTCAGGTAATACAGATATTATAGCAAAGGTTATGCTGTTCAAAAACATAGATAAATGAAATAACCAAAAACAGCTTCACATAAAGTTGTATTATTTACAACTTTATGTGAATAATACAACTTTAAAAAAATTAAAAAAAATTAAAAAAAATTATATTTTTTTTAATTTCACGACTTTTCTTGAACAATATTTAACAATAATTATTTCTACCTCCCTCTCTGGAAATTGATTAGACTGCTAATTAGTCTAATGTCGGATTCTTCAGAATTTTACATAAACACTTTTTATTTTGGCAGTGAAACATTTTAAATGTCTGTTTTAAAACTCAGGACCATCTATCAGAACAGCTCCTGAAGACTTAATTCTTCAATATAAAGTCAGACATTTCCCCACTGTCCTTATCATCAACATGCAGTTTTACTTGAACTGTTTTAAATTACCTTCTGTTCAGATAACAAGCAGAGTTGTAAAATCCTCAAATGAAACTTTTTGCTTGTTCCTATTGTGCATTTCAAACTTCCTGTTTCAGTCCAAATATAATTCCTGCTTTTCACTTTGTTAGACAACCCCAAATCAAACTAAAGTTTGTACGTCAAATACCGTTGCCAGAAGTGAACTAACCCTTTGTAAAATAAATCAAAACATGTAAATCAGATTCATTTGATGGCATTGAAGAAAAGTCATTTCTCTATATCGTAAAGGGTGAGAAATTGCTTTTCAAATCTTGATTCTCAGAGTGTGCACTTGCTAAGAAAAAAACACTTTAAGCAATTTCACTTTAATGTAACAAAATGGATTTCTGACAGAGGCAATTTTGAGAAACAAAATTGGGTTTCATAAAGAAGCCCTGTCTGCACAAGCTTAAACTTCACCTCTGTCAAATATAGTAATCAGTCAGTCAAATACTTTAATGATGAAAAAAATCCCATCAGTTGCCCAAGATTTTATTGTGAAAGCTCTTTCATGGCTAGATTTTGAAGTTCAACACCCAAGTAGACGAAGCAAGCCAAGATGTATTAACACATAAAAATGAGATGCAATAATCAGTATAAATCCTCCCATGTGAATTTGGCATATCGGATTTCAAGGAGTTAACCAGTTTTAAAGCAACAAAAAAGCAATTTCTCATTTAATTTAGTGTTTCTAATTTCCTTTATAAACAAAATGGAAGGTAAAGTTCCTTCCACAATTATTTACAACTCTGCTAAAACCTAAAGTAGTGTTATGATTAATTCAAGATGCTGCTCTTGAACGACTCTTGCCGCTCGCTGGTGTTTTTCTAGTGAGATGCTAGAAACTGTTTTTAAGCATTTAGATCTACACGATTGTAGATTTGTGAAGTTTTAGCCTAGTTTTTGCTCATTTATTATAACCATTTCTTAACTTATATGATATGACCTCTTGGCTTTCCCATCTTGAAAACGAAAGGCCAACCGCTGTGTTACCTCATAATTGCACACCAGGGAAATAAGATGTCAATGACTACTGATTATGGGTTTTGAGGTTCCTATCAAAAGAAAAGTCCAAATAAAGCAAAAAAAGCCTGTAGCATTTATTTTTTAGGCGTTTCAAATATTGTGGAAGATGATTTTTATTTAAATTTTTTTACATAAGAATGTGTTTATTTACACTGGGGCAATAAATACAATTTAATTAAGGATTGGCTTTTCTAAAATGCCCCGCCCCTGTCTTTTGTATGTTATGAAATTTATTTAAATGTACTTATTTTAACTTTTTTTCCCGTAATTAAAAGTGGAGTTTGTTTTTTTGTTTGTATGTTTTTTTTTTTCACCTTTATTAATACAGGTAAATCTCCGTGAGAGAGGAGGTCTCATTCACAGGAATGACCTCTTCTTCATGTTTTACAATGTCTATTTTCTCTAATTTCCATAAAAATTATATTTTCTGTAATGTTACTAATATAAAATATGAGTTGAGTTTAATGTTCTTTTTGTTTTTTTTACACTATCTGTTGTAATCAGGTGTAGAAGGTGCTATTTGTTAGCAGAAGTCCTTCCCTGTGACAGAAGACTGTACAGGACTTTATTTATAGTGCAGATTTTTTCTGCACTATCTGCGCCTTTGAATGGCCTTCAAAGGTGCCATGTATCTTATAAGGAATACTTTGGCATGTCCTTTGCAGAGCGAATACAGGAAGAGGGGTTTCCAGGAAGTAGTGACTCCCAACATCTACAACAGCAAACTGTGGATGACTTCAGGCCACTGGCAGCATTACAGCGAGAACATGTTCTCTTTTGAAGCAGAGAAGGAGACCTTTGCACTCAAACCAATGAACTGCCCTGGGCACTGGTGAGACCTAGGCATTTTTTACAAGAAATTGTATAATTTAGTCTGGCAGCGAGGGGAAAAATGAACATTAATGGTAAATGAAAACACCCTGTAAATGAGACAAATGATTTTGTTTTCCTCCTGCATAAAATGAAGTACCTTCATGCAAAATAGCTGTGATGTTTAGCTCTGTATCTTATTGTGACAAACTGTCGCTGCAGCAGATTTTCAACCAGCACGGCTTAAATTGGAATGGCTTTAAGGCCTTGTCGTGTTTTCAGATGGAAAATGTCCCATTTCTGTTTCTTGCTGAATGCTGAGTTGCAGGATAAATAGAAGTAACAATTCGGATCTTTGTTTTAATATCTTTCATATATTTACTTACTGCTCCGGTCTCTTATCGCTTCTCAGTAAATCACATCCTCATCCAAAATAACTTTTAGCTTGTTTACATCAGTTGCATCAAATCTTGCATTTACTCTCAATGTTGTTTGAATTAGTGTTTTTGTCGTAACTTTAAATTGAAATCGCATTGTGTTTTCACACTTTTTTTTTTTCCTCTCTGTTTGGACCCAGCCTGATGTTTGATCACCGTCCTCGCTCCTGGAGAGAGCTTCCTCTCCGCATGGCCGACTTTGGCGTCCTGCACAGAAACGAGTTGTCTGGAGCCCTGACTGGCCTCACGCGAGTCCGCCGCTTCCAGCAGGACGACGCACATATCTTCTGCTCAATAGACCAGGTGAGGACTCTTTTACAAAAACACTCATTTCTGGAGGAAGAAAAGCTGTCTGTGGCTAATAATTTGCTCAAAGTGACATTGCCTCAGGTGCTGTCTGCTGAGGTTAAAGAGTACAAGTTGGAAAATAAATGATGCTAATCTGAAATAATTTTAAATTTCTACAGCTCATGTGTCGGGTCGTGCTGTGTTAATAATGAATGTGCAGTGTTAGGGCAAGTAATATGAATTTTTTCCTGGTTCTACTGCTTCATATTTAACCTTGTTTTAATTGTCAGAAGTAAAACTGCGATGCCAGTGTGTTGCATTTGTGTTCAGTGTTGTATTTTCATCACAACACTGCTGCATTTCAGATCTTATCTGCTTCTTGTGGGTAAAGATTTAGTTTTTAATTTGGTAAAACTACAACATAAGTCAGCTTTCCAGGGGAACACAATAAAAACGCTGTGTGGAAAAGCACACAGTGTTTATTTGCAGGATGTCAATCTTTTACTATAACACTTTCTGGCACAGCAAACGTGTTATTAATGATGAATTATTTGTCATATTCACATATAAAAACTCCAAATTCTTCTGCTCCATGGTTAACAGTTTGGAAACAAGGTTATTGGCCCGAATCACTACCAGTATCAATTAAAGAGACCAAAAGTTCAAAAAGTGAAGCAATTTTATTCATTAGCAGACTCGTATATGAAGATGCGGCAATACACAGCCAGATTGCTCGTGATTGTGTATTTTGAAAGACGGCTGGAAAAGACACAAAGATCGTAAAGCCTTTAGGCCAAGGCAGCTCGATTTTAGGAAAATATGTGATAATATAACAAGCCATTAAAAGTGTACATGTGTTTCTGCTTTGGGTTCATTGCAAACAGACCCTAGATAATGAGTGGAAAAAAATAAAATCTAATTTTTCCATCTAGGACACCAAATTTTATTGAAAATGGGAATTTTAGCCAACTTCTTTTTGCTTTGATACTGGGAAAAAAGTAACGGTTGTATCTTAATGGCTTAACCGGTACACCTGATGTGTACCTATTAAAATGCACTGGACTATTTATCATAGGTATAATACCAACAAAGACAGGATGAATCTATGCTTCCTATATAAATAGATAATAATTTAAATGTATGTAGTACTTGGCATACTCTTAACATTGTCATGTTTACAATAAATTGGGGTAAAAACACAAAAACAGAGATAAAAGCTTAGGAACCGTAAAAGACATGCAAGTAAAAAATAATAAAGCTAAGAATAGAAACATTAAACTGTTAACGATTGTATAAACATGATGTTTTACTAAATTTATGTTTTCAAATATAAATTTTCTGTTACTGTGGACCCCAGATTGAGGAGGAAATTAAAGGCTGCCTGGACTTTCTGCGTACAGTTTATGAAGTGTTTGGCTTCACTTTCAAACTCAACCTTTCTACAAGACCGGAGAAGTTTCTGGGAGAGCCAGAGATCTGGAACCAGGCAGAAAAGGTAATTTCTGTTCCTCTCTGTATATCAGAAAATATGAACACCCAGAAGGTGCTGTTGGAAAGTATTGGCTGGACAGAAGCAGAAGATTTATATTTTCTCAAAGCAGCCTTCAGTTCGGTGGAAGAAAGTGCTTTTTCCTCTTCAGAGATAATATTCACACTTTGATGCTTACACTTCCTCTTCTGTCCCAGCGAGTAGATTTACAGAAAAAGCAGCAATGTTTCAGTGATTATTTTTTCAACTTAAAGCCTCAATTGGCTAAATTTGTATGTAAAGCAAACAACGAGATGAGTTAAATTGAGCCTAAATGACTGTTTAGCCTTTAGATTACCACAACACAGACCTTTTCCTGGACTACTTGGAAGTATGAGCGAATTCTGTAGAGTTTGTGTTAAACGGCAGCTGATAAAACAAAAGACTTTGTTTTCAGGTGCACTTGGGATTGAACGAAGGACATTAGACTGTTGGTTTTGTAAGGATTTACTGGCAGGCTTTAGACGGATGAAAAGGTGTTTGTTGACAGGTACACTGCTGGAATTGAGTTTTAGTTGGGGTTTTTTTGTGGTTTTTTTCACTTGACATACTAATTAGCACTATTGTATGCACATTTTCCCTCTTGATTTCCATTACTTAACTTATTTATACATCTATTTTTATTAGGGTTGCAACTAAGAATTATTTTAGTAATCAATTTGTGGCACATTCTGCAAATTTTTCATTTAACCACTTCATCATTTTTGTGTAAGTTTAAAAGATGCAAATAAACAAATAAATTCCTTTTTAATTAAAACATATTTTGCCTAAAATGTAATAACAGCATTGGCCATTTGTTGCAAAAGATTAATCTGTAGCTAAATAAATACTTCTAACATCAACATGTGAAAAGCTGAGCTCTTTCTGCTTGCATCAGTGTAGAACTGATCTGCTGACTGTTTTGGTTTAACCTATTAACTGGATAGCCAAAGGTGATTTTCACTTCCTGTTCTATATTTTCTTATTACAGAATTAGCTTCCTCTACATGTATATGTAAACCTGTGGAGTTCTGGGTAGAACATATTTACCGAGAAAAGTTCTTATTTTCAATCTTAAATGCAAAATTTATGCAATATATGCTTTTTCCTACAGCTTTAGCTTAATTACTGTTCTGACTGTGGTCTTTCTTTTGAGTCACTGTACTTCTGTAAATGATTCATCGGTTACTAAATTAATTGACGATCATTTAATCAATTTTTATTAAGTTCCCCATCCTCAAAATGATTGTCTTTTTGTATTTTTACTATTGTTAATTTACGGTGCTGCTTTTTGTTTTTATTTGCAACTAACATTTAAAGCTTTTATTGAGGTAATTATCCATTTTAGCAATAGATAATTTATTTTTTTTGCTTCAGTTTTCTCTGTTTTCCTGGTATGAAAATAATGACTTTGATTGCAAGAAGTACATTAATTATCCAATACTCATGTTTTTCTGAAACTTTTTATATCTCGATATATTTCAAAAAAGTAAATTTTTTGTTAAAAAAATGTTAACTCATGTATGTATTACTTGCAGCATAACATGTTTTATGCTTTTATTATTGCTAGTTCTGATGAATAACAGAATAAATGCTCCAGTTGTAGCGCGGGTTCTTGTGAAGGATCAAAGAGCACTTAGTTGCACACCTTGTAAATCTTTGCACGCTTGAATTGGCTTTAGTTTACAATCCTCTTAAGGCTGTGGTTATCCTAGCTACTTATACACCTTTTTCTACTGCATGTTTATCTTCCATTCAACTTTCCATTAATATGCTTTCAAACAGTACTGTGTAAACGGACCCTTTTGAGCTTTTGTAGCTTGTTCTCATAGTTTACAGCATCAGTAACGGTCTGTTGGACAACTGTCCAGTCAGCAGTCTTTCCTAACGTAGCTTTGGCCATAGCAGAGTATTTCTGCATTAAAAATGTTTTTCTATTGGTCTGACATAATATAAAAATGTTCTTAAAAACACTGACTAAAATCAATAGAAATAGTTAAATTAGTATGGCATTAATAGTAATTTTGTGGGGTTTTTTTTTGTTTGTTTTTTTGTGTTCTTATTTGTGATGCACCTGCAAGACACGGCAGGTTGAGGTTAAAGGTCATGGTACATGGATAGGGTCTTATGTTATGATTTTCTTCCTGTTTTGCTGTTTGTTTTACATTAATTTGTCTGAGAATTATGGTGTTTCAAGATACTACATATATATATATATATATATTCTTTTTAATCTATTACATTTTCCTATAGAAAAACTCCTGGACTTGATTTCTTGTTTGTTTGCAGTGAAACAAATGGAAAATGACATAAACCAAAAAGACAGATAAAATGGGCTGAAGGAGAGGCAGAAAGCTCTGTGCTTTCTCCTCCTCATTTTATTGCTCAGAAACAACCATAACATAACGTGGAGGCATTAGCAGTTCTCAGCTCAGTGATTTGTCCCAGATGAACTTTCTTGCTGTGCTTAGCAACACTGTTTACCTGGATATTGCTCAACCATGAATGTTGTTGTAAAGCAATATTAATCATTTTTGTTTTCGCAGCAACTGGAAAACAGCTTAAATGAGTTTGGGGAGAAATGGGTCCTGAACCCAGGTGACGGAGCTTTTTACGGACCCAAGGTGAGCGGCGCACTGAAGCATTGATTTAGTTCAGCTGTAAATCAGCTGGAGGGAGGGCCGCTGATCACATGTGTTTTTTATGTCTGCAGATTGACATTCAGATCAAGGATGCCATCGGTCGATACCACCAGTGTGCCACTATACAGCTTGATTTCCAGCTCCCCATACGCTTTAATCTCTCCTTTGTTGGGTAACAGCTCTGCTGCTTTTCATTAATCTTAAATATTGTTCAAGATTTTTTTTTTTTTTTTTTTACTAGTTGGATAAAGTCTGAACTTCTCTTACTGCGTACTTCTTTGTACGCAGTAAGAGAAGTTATTGCAAAGTTATTCAATTGTCTTTATTTCAATTGCATTTTTTTTAGTTTTGTTTGAATTGTTTTACAGTAATGATGGTGATGACCACAAGAGACCAGTGATCATCCACAGAGCCATTCTGGGATCAGTGGAGAGAATGATCGCCATTCTGACTGAGAACTACGGAGGCAAATGGTTCATGAACAATTCTATTTCATTTGATTAATCAAAAAGAAGGACAAACCGAAAAAATGGATAAATGTTTGTTTATTTAAGTTGGTTTGAGTTATGACAATTCATAAATAATAAAAAAAAAAACAGAAATGTATCCTGAACCTTTTTACAGTCTGTGTTTGTCCTGCTGCTGCCCCACAAGTCCAATAAATGCAGAAATGTTCTGTTCTTCTTTTTCTTCAGGCCACTGTGGCTTTCTCCCGGTCAAGTGATGGTCGTACCTGTGGGGCCAACCTGTGAAGAATATGCTGAGAAAGTAAGCATTCACCTCTGCTGTGTTAATACAACGACACATTTCAAGGGCAGCGAGTTACCCTGAGGTTGTCAAGTATTTAAATTTACCTCCAAGCTGATGCTATTTGTCTTTTGTGTTATCCCTGATGTGTATTTTGTTTTTGGCTGGGATTCTGTGCCGTACCAGAATCACAGAACTGTCTGGGAGTCTCACTGTTCAGCACTTATTACAGTCACAACAGCTTTTTTCTTCTCACTTTAAAGTACTGCATTTTATTAGGCTGTATAAAAACGCTTCTCATTTTTGTTCATTGGAACATTTTAGGAGGGATTGATGGATTCAAAAACAACGGATAGAAAAAATAATAAAGAAGGAAAGAAGGCAGGTAGGATAGATTGATTGAAAGAAGAATCAGGAAGTCAAGTAAAAAAGGGAGGAAGAAGGCGCCATTGGATTGAAGGGAGGAATAAGTCGGGGGAGGGACTGTTTGGAAAGCGAAAGGATGGAAGAGGTTTTGGAAGAAGGACTTTTTCCTTGAAAAAGGAAGGAAAAAAGGAATAGCTGGTTTGGGCAAAAAAGGAGGTAAGGCTTAATTGTAAGAAGAAAGATGTGATTGGAGGAATGAAGAAATGGAGGGTTGATTGAGAGAGAGTTTACTAAAAAAAAAGCTGGATGGATGAACGATTGATTAGGAATTGATTAGAAACACTAGTTGATGGAAAGAAGGAAGAGACAGATTGATTGGAAAAGGGGAGAAACAGAAGGGTGATTGGAGGGAGTATTTACTAAAGGAAATGTTGATGGATGGAAGATTTATTTAAGGCAAAGGTTGATTTGAAGAAGGAAGGCAAGATCAGAAGGAACAATTGATTTTAGGGAGGAAAGGTTGAGGGTAGCAGGATTTATTAAATGAATGGTTGGGGAAAGAAGAATGGAGGAAAGCATCACAGATTAATGGAAGTAAAGCTCTGATTTCATTGCTTCTTCATGTCATGCTGATTTAAGCAGTTTTGTTGGGTTGGAACAAAATATTTGGGACTTTATCTGACAAATTCTTAGTCTATCTATGATACTAAATAATTCAGAGAAACATGTCATGAAATAAACTCCTATAATGCTTGCAAGAGATTTATTCAGAAGATTTCAGCTTCAAAAATGTGTGTCATAAGGACGTATTTGAGCTATTATTCTCTTGGAAATACAGTCCTTACGTTTAGCATAGAAACACTTCCTGCTGAGTGACAGCATTTCAGCTAGGACGTTTTTCCTCACAGAAAAATAAGTGGGATTTTTTTTTTTGCAGAGTTTACCATAAACCCACTCTGTACTTTACATATGAATTCTGCAGCAACAGTCAACAAAATAGATTTGTGCACAAAGTTTTGTATCCATGTCAGTCAGTTGGAATAAAAGCCATAATAAGAATTTTGAGCTTTTCTTATTTAAAAAAAAAAAAAAAAGATTTCTGTTCTTTTCATCCCAGCTGCATTTCAGACCCTTACATTAGAACTTTAGTACAAATGGCATATTTTATTTTATTTCAGGTAGAAGCAACATCACATGAATGCTTTACAGCGAAGAGGGCAACTTTTTTCTTTTTCACCACTTTTCTGCACAAAAGTTCCTATTTTATTTTGCATTCATAGTAGAAATCAATCTTTTTTTTTTTTTTAGTTTTCTCAAGTGAGTATTTTGGAGGGGAATTTTGTAACCACAGCCACCAAACTGTAATTTTTGACACCATGTTGAAGTAATGAACATGTGACGTTTAAAACAAGCTTTGTCTTTCTTTGATTTACTCTGCAGGTCAAGGAGGAATTTCACAACGGCGGCTTCATGGCAGATGTGGATCTGGATCCCAGCTGCACTCTAAACAAAAAGATCCGAAATGCGCAGTTGGCCCAGTACAACTTCATCCTGGGTCAGTAGCAACATGGATTTACTCCTTTTTTATCAGTTCCTGTTCTTATCTTTCCCGTTGTCCGCCCAGGTATTGATTTTTTTTTTGTGTGTTGTTTTTATTTTCTCGTATTTGCATTCTGCCTTGTCGGACAAAGTGGTGGGAGAGAAGGAGAAGACTAGCAACACTGTGAACGTGCGCACCCGAGACAACAAAGTCCATGGCGAGTGCAGTGTGGAGGAGTGCATCAGACGCCTCACGGAGCTGAAGGCCTCCAGGAGTAAAAATGCAGAGGAGGAGTTCTGAGCTCAAACAACTTCTCTCTACAAGACCTCAATTAAATTCAGATGCTGTGTTTATGATCAACTTTTTAAGAGGGGAATGGGGAATAAATGCCTGCAAATGTCTTTATGTCAGAATCTAGGCTTTTCTGTACCGGTGCATAGATATACATTTTTCTGTTGTCTTCCATTTCCGGTCTCTGGTTATCACAGTGCAGCTCAACCAAACGTTATGAAGTGTAACTGTCTTTCTCTTTGTTTCAAATGTAATACGGTGAGGTCCTTGAACAGCTCAGCAGAACAAGTCTGTATATGAATAAACTGTTTCCTTAAACATTTTTCTCCAGTTTCCATATCACAAGCTCATCGGAGCAGAGGGGCAATGCTTTTTTTAAAATGTTCTTCCTCTATCTTTTTGTTGCTCATCATTTCTTCAGGGAATTGTACATGAAATCCAATTTTGATAATTAAACAGTTTATCCTTGATGATTCTGTGCTGCTTTTTGAGACATGATATAAGCGGGGTCCGAGTTAAAGAGTGATCCTTAAAACTTGGGTCTACTTGATTTTTTGCACAATGCCAGAAAATTTGCTTTTGTCAGAAGAAAACCCCGAATCTGGAACTTAAAATCAACCTCTTAATGACTACAGTAACGCCTGACCTTGAACTGGTGGATAAGCCGAGGCTTACTCAGCCTCATGTTGGCGTCTTTTATTTCTATTTGGTTGAGGTTTCAGAGTTGAGCGGTTGTTTTTTTGTAAAGCTAACAAAAGAAACAAATGCAATGCAGGCTAACGATGCAGCAAAAAATATATACAAATGTTTTAAGCAGAAGCGTTCTGGGAAGCTCCAGCATTTTTCCTCAAATCCTGGAGATTTTGGTGAAAATTTACTGTAGGGTCTTGACTAATTTAATTTTCCACAGGAGATAATTTGGTAACTTTTTATAAGTTACACAAATATTTGTGTTGTAGCCTTTTGTTAGTTCATAAATTTTGTAGAGTATTATCTCTTCCTGCCACATGGGTCATCATTAATTGCTCCCTTGCTTTGTTTGGAAGATAATTGTGTTTAAATAATGCAAGCATTTCTCATTATGAATGGCAAAGAGGCACAGAGCTTACAGCTGGAGCAAAATATGCTGCAGAAAGGGCAGCAAGCACTAAACTCTGAATGCGGGTCAACAAAATCTGTTACTCCAGCTGCTCTGCACGATGGACAAAATTATAATATGTCAAAGGTCATCAGTTTGTTTATCTGATTTATTCTGCTTAGCACCAAATTGAAAAAAATCCTTTTAGTTTATTGTAGAGAGACACAAACTGAATTATTAGATAACCTTTATCCTTTTGTTGGGGTATTAGTGTTTTAGTGTTTTAAATTTTTATAAGTGAGTCAGATCTTTTTTATATATATTTTTTATAAAGCATAACTGTCAATACATGTCCTTGTTTTTGACATATTCATATTTCATATTCTTACTGACTGTTAAAAATAATTTAAAAAATGCTTTTGTATTTGTAATTTTACAGTGTTAAAAGTAGAAATGGAAAACAGACTGAAGAAGATTAAAACATCTGTCAGAGAGTAACTGTGTGGTTTACCAAATGCAGCCACAAGGGGGAACAGCTGAAACGGGATCCTCTGTGTGGGGATATGGGGAATTGTGTTCTTGTCAGTGGAGTGTGGGAGAGAAAAACATTTTGATAAGGGGTTAATGAAAAAGTCAGTGGAGTAGGGGAGTGTCAACAGCCAGAGCAAGACAGCTAGAACTCTCTGGGGATTCGGCTGTTCTGTGGAGTCCAGCGTCTCTCCGTGAATCCCAGCTCTCTCTTGTTCTGTTGGATTTCTCCTGCATGCCTGACTGACGGATCCGACCACATAGGGTCACAATGCTTCACTGAGCTGAGCAAACTTCTCTGCTCCCATGCAACATGTGTCTAAAAATTTTAGATTTATGGCAATCCTTGGTCAACTATGTCTACATTTTTTTTTTTTTATTTTGATGTAATTTTTTTAAAATTATGCCTCGACTCATGGCATTCTGCAACAAAAAGGCCTTCCTGCATGAGTAACTTCATGAGTAACCTTTTTTTGTTTTGTTTTTTTTATGTGACCTATGTAGTTTGAGCTAGTTATTAGCATTTCTGGTCTCTAATTTGTTTTAGTGTTTTTAAAATTATCTCTTCAAGTAATGAGCAACTTAGCTCTACTTTACATCTAATTACAGTAGCCTACAAAAGTATTCATAACCCTTTAAAATTTGTACATTCTTTGTTAATACGACACACCTCTTTAGGGATTTTGTTGGGATTTTATGTGATAGGTTAACAAAAGTAATGCAAAATTGTAAAGTGGAAGATAACTGATAGATGATTTTCAACTTTTTTCTTTTAACACAAATTTGAAAAATATTGCTTACATATGTGTTCACCCTCTCAAGGTCTATTTTGAAGGGTCTTGTCCTGCTTGAAGGTGGAATTATTTTGCAACAGACCTCCACCTGACCAGTTCCCTTACCCATGATGAAAAAAATAAACAATGGTGGTGATGCAGCCATCACCACCACCACAGTGTGTTTACAATGATGCACATAGCTACATTTTCCTTCACGAGTAGCATTAGGCATGTTGCCCAAGAACCGTCAAAACAAAAACTTTCTACTTACCAAAATACTTTCACTGTTCAGTTGTGCCTCTTGGCTTCAGATGTACTTTGGGTATGCTGTATCATGGAATCATAAATTCTGTAATAAATGATACTGCAACATATCAGTATCTTTTCTAGGTTTGGACATTATGTTTTTTTTTTTTTTTGTTTTGTTTTTTTTTTTACAAATGAACCTGATTGAGGCATTTTATCTAACAGTGCTGGGAATTTTTTTTTTTTCACAAAACAGTTTTTCTGATTAATGGTCTCCTTGCCAAGCCTAAGTGGGGTTTTGTTATGCTTTTAATTTTCAGAAGGATGGATCCCTATCCTGTCTGCTGTGTTCCTCGGTTTTTGTGGTGCTGTTTGTTTGCTAATATTCACTAACAAACCTTTCAGGCTGTTACAGAACTGGATAACATGCTTCCATTGCATTTTATCTAGGGGTTTTGGAACAACATGGGCTTGAATACATATGAATGCCACACCTTTCAGATTTCTTGCATTTCACAGTTTGCACTACAGACTTGTCTAATAGATTAGGATGTTGCTAAAGTCAATTTGTTTCAGTCATTTATTTCAGTTAGTGAAACACATTATGTAACTTAATTACACACAGATGAATGTTAGAGAGCCTTCACTTCTGTTAAATACAATTATTTTTCTATTATAGGTGATGAAAACATGGTATTTAAAATTAGAATATGATGTTAGACTAATAAAAAGAAGTATGTTTAAAAACATAAATGTTTGCATAGTGAGAAGTATGTCTATACTTGCTGAAAGAATGTTTTTAAAATTTGACAGATGAGACTCACCTAGATATATATTCTAATTTACTGAATTTGACTGTATACTGAGTTGGTCTATCACCTGAAATCACAATAAAACCCCGAAATTTTGGACTTTAATGAAATAAAATGTGGAAATGTTCAAATAGTTTGAATACTATATGTGATTGTATGAAAAGAGGTATTGTTAAGGAAATTGAAATAATGCCGTAAAAATGACTTTTTAGATAAGCTTTATGGGTTCTATATAAATTGATGCTTAAATTAATCTTCTGTTGTTTAATTGTGCTTGTTATTTATAGAGCCAGCAGTCTAATTTCATTTGCCATCTGTTTTGAGCCTCTTAAACTGTCCTACTGCTGACATATATTGGCAAGAAATAAGAAATCTAATTTCTGAACAAGAATATAAATGAACGCCCTTTCCTTAAACGCAGGACTGCTCTCATAAACCACATCACCACTTCTTTTCCTATCTCTGCTTTTACAAGATGTTAGCCTTTGTCACTGTATTTGTTTTCTGTCATCTCCATGACAACTGTCAGCAGCCACAGCAATCATATCCTCAGCCTGTATGATCTATGTGAAGGGTTTTTTTTCCTTCCCCTTTGGTAGTTTTTTCTTCCAGAGTGACAGCTGAAAGCCAAAAAGCCTCCCCTCTGTGACACACTGAGGCTGCTACCTACACCCTGCCTTTTCATCCTGGAGCAGTGTTGCTTCTGGGCCAAACAAATGCATACTTGACTTGTTACCAACTGTTCTTTCCTCCAACACACCTCTGTGTGGAAAAAAAAAAAAAACGCCTATCATTCTAGGACACACATACACACCCTCCTCCTGTACCATAACCCATGTGCATGAATGCAACAAAACCCCAAATTATGGTCAGCCGCTCATGAAGTTAGTTTTGCTTGGTAAAACCAATGCTGCCAGCTTCAATATCATAATGTCACCAAATTATATGGTTCTAATTAGGAACTGTTTGATCACACTTTCTGGCAGCTGGAACGCTAGCGTGTGACCTAAGCGGACTTTTTTTTCTCATCTCAAAAATATGACCCCTGTTTCTGACCCAGCATAAATTAAGCAAACCACTTTACACCACGGAGAGGCCTTCACCACCAGTCACACCCTGTGTGCAGCCAACAGCAACAATTCAGCGTAGAAGTCTGTAATGTAGAGTCTGAAGGATATGCAAACATGAAACAGCTGCATGTCACAGGTCTACAGCCCTAGTTCTATAGCAGGAGCTTTTAAGAGTGAAGATCCAAATAAATATTCCAGAAAGTGTCGGACCTCTAGCAGCTGTTCAGCTGCCAGATGTTTTTTATGAGTTATCCAACACTTCACTTGCAGTTGTATTTTTAATATTTGAATTGCTTCTACGGTTTTATGTGTTAAAACAATCTAGATATCAGTTTGAGATAAAAAAAAAAGACTAATTTGTTAAAAAAAAAAAAAAGCTTCAAAATGGTCTCACTATATCGCTGTAGGAAGTTTAAACATTTACTTTCCTGACACAGCTGTATAATTGTTAGAAAAAATATGTAGCAGAAGGTTTAAATGGTTCTGAATGTTTTAAAAACAAAAATCCTGATTTAACCTTAAACACAGAGACATGTCAGTGGTAAAAGATTAAATCTCAGTTTGACATATTAAAAAATGACCAAAGTGTTGGTGTCCAGCTGTGCAAAGCTGGTAGAAACATATCAAATCACCAAATTGTAGATTTCACCAATGAAAACCTGAACTGAATATTTAAATTTTGGAATGTTGGACAATTTCTCCTGTAATTGAAACCTATACTATCTTGTACTGGTTGATCATATAAAATATAAATAAAAAATTTTAAGTCTGTGGTTGGAATGTGACAAAATTTAAAAACCTCCAAAGTTCATACTGTTGGTAAACTAAGATCATCATTTTCCTCTTCAGTTTTACCCAACTTTGTCAAAAAACAAAATCCAGTGGCAGTAGTGGCAGCATTCAGAGAATCTCACAATTAAAACAATTTGGATTGCAATATAAATCTATCAAACAGAACATTTCCTACAAGTCTGTTGTAACTAATGTTTCTTACCAGCTTTTTAATCATGTCTGACATTCTGGACCTGCCGCTGGAGTAAAAACAATCAACTTCTGACACGGTATTTTTGACAAATCTGAAGTCTTTCTTCAAAAGGCACCTTCACCATCACAGCAGCAGCTAATACAACCCTTATGTGACTGAATACTGTAAATCACCCACGTGCAAAACCCGCCTCTTTTCATTCCTATGTTTGTTGAAGTTGGCTCACAGCCGCAGTTCTGCATCAATCTCACAACCTCATCACAACTAAGCCTCATTACCTTGTCTTCCCACGGGGAGCAACACCTTTTTCTTCATCAAGTGGGGTATAAGGACTGTAGTCCACGTTTTACATCAGTTTGTACTGCACCAAGTGATGATAAATCCCCTATCACCGTACTGACTTGATTTTCAGCATGAGCATTAAAGTATTTGCACACGTTTTGAAGTTAACTCTTGTACATAAGGCAATCTTATCAGAAAAGCTTTTTTTTTTCTGCACAGTGATTCATAAATTATTTAGCAGTTTCAGCAATAAATTCCAGCTTTCACACCTTGCTCAACACCAAGCACAGTCTCTTTCTTATTATGCAGCCATCCAGATGTTTAGGCTGGAAGTTCTCCACAGAAGAGGCCCCAGTGCTCTGCAAGGTTGTTATTTATCTAAATTCTACTTTTCTTTTTAACAGCTTTTTTTTCCCTCCTGTTCTCTCAGGGGTGGTTTACTTTAGCCCCAAAGTAGGAGGTGCAAAAAGGGTCGCTTTTGCCAGCATACCCACAATTCGCCAGTGGTTGACGGAGCTGATGAAGTTGAAGCTGACAGCTGCATAAATCACTGGCTTGTGGTACTAATAGGTGGCAGCATAAAATCTAACGAAGGACCACCCATGCTGTGGGGATGGAGCAGGAGCATCAAGTCATATCTGCCGCGCGGTACAGTAGAGAAGCGCTTAGCCCCCCTGTGGCCGCCCAGGCTGCTCCAGTCCAAGGGGCTCTCTAAGCAACACAGGAAAGGCCCGTCTGGCATTCGCGTTGCAGTGATTCATATTTGGCACTTTCATAAAGGTTCCAAGCTGCTGGAGATTTTTTGGGCCCATTGTCGAACATTTCACTCTCAATCGCCCCTTTTGGAAAAACCTATAAACATTTCAGGGGCAATCACTGAACAGAGCCTGCACTTTTTGCTTCTTTTTAAAGATCCCAGTACATTTTCTTCTGCTTTTCACAGTGAAGAAAAAAGGCAACGCTTTCACCATTATACCCTGAATTTAGTCTTTTCTTTCTATATTTTCCTTGTATGAAAAGAAAAGGGCTTAAGCTCACTCAGATTTAGAGGTGCTGCTAAGAGAAAGGTTTGCAAGACCTCTTTTTTGTGCAGTGGGAGATGAAAAACAAGCACAGCATAAAGCAGAGGTAGGGCCCTCAATGAACAAATTACAACAAAACATCATCTTTGGTGAAGGGACCATAACGTTAAGCCTTGAAAAATTAATGCAGACCCAGAAATTTCTTTAAAATAATTGTTAATTATTTTAAAGAAATGTGCTCATCTGGAGTGGAGTGTTTCATGTTTTATTAAATCAGAACGTAGTTCTTCAAGATTTTACAACTTAAACCTTCACACTAGGGATGGTTTGCACTGCAAAAGTATAGGAACCCTTTGAAGATGTTCACATTTTGACATGTTACAATCAAAAGATTTTATTTTATTCAGATTTTATGTCATGAACCAACATAAATTAGTGCATAATTCTGCAATAGAAGGAAGAAAATATGGAGGTTTCAGACTTTTTATGTACATTTGTATTCATCCCCTCAGAGTCAATATTTTGAAGAAACTCGCTTTGCTGCAGATGCAACTGCAAATAGTCTGAGTATGTCTCCACAAGCTTCAGACATTTACAGAATAAAATATTTTCAGGTCTTGCATCAAATTCTTGATCAAATTCTTGATGCAAGAACTGAAAACCCACCAACTGCAACTATCTTTTCTGTCATGATGAGAAAAACATTCCTACAGCATGATGCTGCTACCACTGTTACGCACTGTAGAGATGGTGTGTATAGGGCTATGTGTGTGTTTTAGAGGGCATTTTAAATTCTGATTTGTAAACATTTTGGGGAAAAAGTTTATGATTTAATGCCACTGTATCTCTGGCTTAATGTTTAGGGTTGAAGATTATGTGTTCAGATTGAGGTGCAGTGTTAGTTTGCATCTATAGATAGATTGTGCATTTGTTTCTTTCCAAGGCACTGCACATAATAAACAACAAGACAGGTTTTAGTTTTTGACAATTTAACAAAGAATCAACTGACTCAACAAAATACTAGTCTAAATCATTGATAATGTGGCTAAAATTTTCTACTTAATTTATTTTTTCTACAATTTTGCCACAATAAACTTGTGAGAAAAGAAAATACTGACACCCTGATACCCCTCAATGGAAAAATGTCATGTATGATTCATCCACTACTGACAAACATGTCAGCTCCTGCCTCTTTGGTCCTGATGCACTTAAACTTCTACAAGGTGTCCTTTATGGCCTAGAAATGGCTTGAGGTCATCTGTCATTAAACTAAAGTGTGCTACAAAATGAGTATGGGCTGTTTTTGCTCCAGACGATAAAAGCTGGGTTTTTTTTTTATGGTGCCTGTCTTCACTTTTGCGGAATATCCAGGTGGGCTGACAGAGTGTAAAGGAAACAAATTATGTTAGTCGTTATGTTTTTGAAAGATAAAGCTAATGTGGAATTCCAGTTTTAGAGTAATAGGATAAATAACTCAAAATCTCAACCTTTCGAAGAATTTATTTTTAATTAATGCTCATTGGTACTATTTTTTTTATGCAGAAGTGACTTCATATGGTTACAAAAAATGACAATGAGTGATGATGACAGTAATGACATGGATGGGAGGATGGTGTGTTTGAGCAGAAGACTGTGAATTACCTATTGGATGAAAAACGATCATGAGGAAAGTTGGGCAAAAAGTCAAACGTTTCAAGGCCAAACTAGATATTAAGCAAACGAGCTAAAACTCAAATTCAAAAACAAATTAAGATCAACATGGGATTTAATGCTGTTTGACACGTTGTCCCATCCAAAACTGACTTCACACCATAATTCACAGACTGTGGCTCTATTTCTTAATGTCATCATGAGAGAAGGTGGCTGCATTTACAGAGCCTAACAAAAACCCTCTTTGTCCCTTCATCCACATGTGTCCGGAATCACCCCCCTTAATAAGTGAGGTTAGTCTCTGGAGTTGACAGCATAAATATTAAACCGTCAGATTCTGTCTGCTGGCAAAACGTTGCAGCGTGAGTCACCTCCGAGGTCAGAGAAAAACAACTGTCTTTCTGTTGAGTGGGTTAGACCAGAGAATAAGCAAAGAAGCAGGTAACATTAATTCTTACCTGCTTTAGCCTCATCAGAGTTCTTTCTTTTAATATTTGCTGATGATTCTTTGCCAGTATTATAGATTTACAGATTGGGCCAGCACATTGACATGCAACAAGTGGAGTTTAGGTCTTCCCTCCAACTTATTTTACAACTGTCATGATGCGGATGTTTAGACAGCTGTTCCAGTGGTGATACATGCAAACAGAGGTTGGACTGTTTTGGAAATATGTGATTGTTTATAAAACTCTCATATGATGTGATTCAGTCAGCAGCATTCTTGTCAAAACAATAAACCTCATCCAATGGCAACATAGTCGATCAATCATATTTTGTTATTTCAAAAGTGACAAAAGCTGAACAGGAAAACCATTAATCCAGCTGTACACCCTTTAAGCTGTTTCACATTTTCCACATTATAATCACAAACTTTGATATATGTCATAATGATTTCATATGACATACCAATACAATAAGGTAAATCGCCATGAAGCAGCATAGAGTCACATAAAGCTAATATTGGTTGGCTAATTAGCAGTGCTCTAACCAAAAAACTGCTTTAAGCTTTTAAAATACAATCCTTACTTTAAGACTTTCTTTTTATTGTTGAGGTTTAGATTGTATCTGTATGAAAAGAGAAAAGCTCCTAAATTGGCTTTGGGAATTGTCGTTATTGCAAATATTGGTAAATGGCAGAATTCATACAGCACTTTTTTAGTCATACCAAGAACTCAAAGCACTTGTATGTATACAACAGTTACATGCACCCAAAAACACTAAAACACATTCAATCTGCATATCAGTAGGCCACTTTAGGTTATCTTCCTTGTCTTTGGACACACTGACATGTGGAAGCTGGAATCAAATCCTCAACTTTTGGTTCGCAAGATATCTAGGTACTCTTACTATTGTGCCAACTTGAGCAACTTCAGTTTTTCTCAAATGAAAAAAGTTATATGTCGGTACAAAATGTGTTTAAAAGTGTCTGTCTTCAGTATTCACATTTTAAGTTGAAATCTTCTCGCTTAAATTTTACAAGATAAATTAACTTATTCTCAGTATTTGTTACACACCAATAATAGTATATAATGATCATACGAACTGGTAAATTGGAGGATTAGACGTCCTTTTCTGCTGCACTCACCCCACCTGATCCTGAGCATCTTTAGATAATCTCCTGCTGAAAAGTGAATCTACAGAATTTGGGTTGTGCAAGAATGTTTTCCTGCACCCGTTTTGGATGAAACGCGCTGTTAGGCCTAATGATTTTCCAGACAAAGCCTGAGAGTGTGTCTAAGGAAATGTTCTGTAAGCAAATCTATCACCGATGAACTTTTCAGATGTTGATGATACCTTGAGAAAGAGAAATACAGCTGTCCTGATGGGCATAAAACCTAAACAAACTCCGTTGACAAGATGGAGAGCTGTGCAAACAGAAGATTAGAGGGGAGATGAAAGAAAGTGGAAGCTGCTTCAGTCAGCTGCTGCCAACACTCTGTGGTGTTTTAGGTTTCTGTGTCTTGTAGATATAGCAACTTGAACTCCGCAGAATCTGGCACCTAACTTAATTCAGGAAAGTCTTGTTTATTCATTTATTTTATTTCCTTTATTATTTTGAATTTTGATTTTCCAATTTAGAATTGGAAAATTCTAAATTGAACAAAATTGAACAAAAATGTTTTTTAAATAAATTTTAACATACAATTTGTAAGGGGTTCAGCTGTGTAAGCCACACTGTGACTCTGATGACCTTTGAGCCACTACAGATGCTGTTGCAGCTGGTGACGCAGAAGCACAAATATTGGTTCATTTCTATTTGTAATTTTTCCAACTGATTGATTTCCATACAGATTTGCAAATGTTACTCTATATTCTGTTTGCTTGCACTGAAATAGTTATTTGCCAGTACAGTGAGGCAGTGATAGTGTTTTTTTTGTTGTTGTTTTTTTTTTTTTTGTTCCCCCTGGATTGTGCTTGAAAGAATGTTGATTGCATAAGCAAGTGGTTTTCAGTCCAGGTCCTCAAGGTCTAATAGCCTTCATGTTTTAGATGTATCTCTGCTGCAGCACAGCTTATTCAAGTAATTGCATTACCTTAGAGTGCCACCAAGTGCTGCTGATGTCTTTTAATCACCTATTAATTTAAATCAGGTGTGTAGATGCAGGGAAGCATCTAAAAATGCAGGACTGTGTCTTCTAAAGGATTGAGGCAGTAGATTCCATTGCAGGTAGGATTCAGTAGAATAAGCTTATTGTTTATTTGTCTTCCCAGACATAATTCTCACTGGAAGTAGAAGGTTATGTTTCTCCAGGAAGCACTATTAGGACTTGGAAAATCATAGTAAAGTAATGTGCTGACCAGACTGGCAATTCCAGTCTCACTTGGTTCACAAATCACTTTCATCTGTTTCATTGTTGCCAGATTCTCCAAAAATCCATAAAATGTTCTCGCATCTGCCTCAAACGTTTTGCAGCAGCTGTACACAAGTAAGCTCCTAAGGAGTTGAAATTTGACAAATAAAACTCCCTCCAGATAAATGTCTTTTTGGGGGAGGTTTTCTTTGGAGGAGGTGGAGAATTACAACTTAGTATGCACAAAAGCTCCTTGATAGGGTGTCTTCTGCCATGTCATCAGAGAAGCTTGAGTTTTGTAAATAACTTTTTTTTTTTTTTTTTAGCCTGTATTGTTTTACATGGGACACACAATATTAAATGTGAGTTTGATTCTTTTTATGAAGAATATCTGGAAGCTAAATGTGTAAGTTTTTAATTCTCTAAAATCACAAGCGCAGACCCTATAACTTTTATTACTTCTTTAGCATTTAAATATAAATCCAAAAGTAAAATAAATAAAAAACATTTTAACTATTTTTTTTAATTTATTTTTTATTTCTTTGCTGGCTGTATAACTAGAACAGCCAGCAGCCATCAATAAGTTCCAAGTCCTACCCAGTAAGTCCATTCCTGGCCCTACCATTCCCAGTGCACTTTGCTCCCCACATCCCACCAAATCAGCACCTAAAGGTACTTCAATTTGTGTGACATCACCTCTCCAGTTGTTGCTTGTAAAAAAAAAAAAAAAAAAAAGAACTTTAAGTCATGTACAGACATCAAACTGGGTCCTCTCCTGAGGAGTTCAGGTCTGAGTGATTTATTAGCTCTGCTGATAACTCCTCTTCTTTCTTTAAGTGACAGAAGCTGCTTTCGTGTTGTTTGGTTAGTTATGCTGTAACCCCCATGTCCACGGCTGCATCACATAGCAGCCAAACACAAATGAACAAACAAAGGTGGTTGCTAAACAACCTCTGTAGGCATCCTCTAAGATGAGCAGTGCAGCCTCTGGTCTTGAGGACCCCTAGCTGTGCCATGGGCTGGCTATTCCCTGCCTGCAGAGAAGTGTGACAGAGAGACCTGTCAGCTCTGATGCCTTGCCCAAGAACACGCTGTCACTGTGGTATAATAGAAGCACACTGAGTGGCCCCTGGCCTGCACCGACACCACGGCCCCTACTGAACAATTAGAAAGAGCTTTCCAACAAAGAGCGGCCAACAAAAAATCCATGTTAAATTAGGCATTTAATTCAACACTTGGTCACAAGGGCAAAATAATCAGAGGGAAATCCGAAAAAAAAACAAACAAAAAAAAAACATGAAAACAAGAAGAGACATGAGCCTGACAGATGTGAGCTAGATGAACACAGAGCTCCAAAGAGAGGTTAATGAATGAAATCCTTATTTTGCAGCAGCAAACAAAAGTCCAAAATCTGATGTGAACTTTCAACTGGAAACACGGATATGAGGAGATGGATAATTGCATTTGTCATGGATCTAAGGCTTAAAATTCCTCCGTGCACATCAGAGAGTGAAGCTGGATTTTCAAAATGTCCACTCTTGCTCCAGTCGCTCACTGCTCTCTGTGAAATCAAAAGCACAATTTGAAAGAACAGAGTAGCCAGCAGTACCAACAACACTGAGACAACACAATAAACTGAGATATTTCTATTGTCTCAGTTTATTGTAACAGTCATTAGTCTAGTTTAAATAAAGTTCATGTCCACAACTCTGTGAGTATGAAATAAATACATTTTATTTAATTAAAGCACATTTAATTACACCTTTCTAAGGAGGCTTAGACTGTATAAATTTTCTTTAAAATTAAAATGGCATTTTTAGTTCAAATAGCTAACAAACTACTAAAAAGAATAATAAATACCATTCAGAATTAGAAATCAATATTTATTTATTTATTGTTATAGAAAACAAATAAGCCAAGCCTAAATAACTAATAAAAAACATAAATAGCAACCACACAAAAGGTACTGGCAAATTACAGAGTGTTTATTCGGTGAAAGTTATATTCATTGTTATGTCGAAACCTAATCTTCCACAGGAAAACAAAATCCAAATTCAGTCAGGTGTCTATTTAATTCTTAACAGCTTGTTGGTCTAATAGGGATTTTGAAGAATGGTAAACATGTTTAGAAGAGGAAAATCAAAAGGACTCAAAGTTTTGGAAGTTGTTTAGACATCCTACAAATTGGGAAAGAACTTAAGGAACAGAACGGCACAGAGTGTGCTGTTCTGTTTATTTCATTGGAACTGTGTGTTTTTGCTCTGTGGTTCCTCTGCCTTTGCCCCTCTAGCTGGAAGGAAAGTCAGCTGAGGTCTTAGGAAGGACCGGTCTGCCAGGATGTCACCCTTACAAAGCCAACAAAGCTGACTGTGACTTGGTTTGGGATGTCTGGAGGACCATCATTTTGACTTGGCAAAAATTATACTTTTTTTTTTTTTACACTTTGAACATTTATAAAGTGATTACAGATCTTTACTCAAAATTAAGCAAGTTAGCGTAATGGATGATGTTAAACAAACAATTATTGCAACCACAATCCAGAAGATAATGAGTCCTAGGTTTAAAGGTTTGGATTTGAAGTTTTTATTTGATGAAAGCTTTCACATTTCTGGACTTAATTCTTAATATTGCACTCACTCTGTCTCCTGGATCACACCAGTCAGGTATCAACCAATCAACAGCCAAGTTAAGATGTTTTATCCAGCCAATGAGTTAAGGAGAGGCTTCTGTAGTCCACTTAGCAATGTCTATTGTCTAGAAATAGACAGTCCACTTAGCAACAGACAGATTGCTAAGTGGACTCTACAAAATAAAAATACTAAACATTCTTTGTTGTTCTAAAACACTGCTTGTTTGGAGTTGATTTGCACAATAAAGTAATTTTCAACACAGAAAATAATTTTACAGCATAAAAGCAGCAACACTTTCACAAACGATGCTGGATAATCACTGTTTCAAATAAGAAAGAATAACATGGAAAACCTTTATGGTCTTGTGCTTTTACTATAAAAGTCTAATTTAGTTACGAGTGGATTTAAATAAACATAAAAAACAATAGAACAGCAGTTTTGAAACATCAGCAATCAAAGACACTAGCTTTGAGAAAGATTGTTTCTTTAAAGTTTAATTGGTCATTGAGCCAATTAAAATTGGCCACTAGTGTTTGGAGGTAAATCATTACTCTTCACAGGGAGCAACAAAAGAAAACTAAACTAAAGACTAAATTCAAATCTTAAAAAACTGCAGTTTTTACCACCTGAAATTTGTAATCTCCTAATGCCTCTTACATCACGTATCAAGATGCTACCAAAGGCTTGCATTTTGCTGTAGGGCTCAACATCTCTACAATAAAAATACAATATGTGACCTAACATTAAAATGTCCCATCAGTTAAACAATATAGCATGGATTCTTTCCCTCTTTTAAAAGGTTTGAAACCATCATTAGAAAAACTCTTAATTTGTAGTTCTGGTTACTTTATGATTTAATTAAAGCTCTAAGGTATTACACGGGATTTAAGTAGAAAGGAGAGCAGCTCCGGCAGAGCTTGTTCAACATGGGATAATTACAATGGAGGGAAAACCTCGGCAGTCAAAGGAATTCTGTCTAATGTATTCAAGAGTGAAAGGATTGCTTGTAATCCTTAAATAAATTCTAATTGCAGTAAGATGTTTAACATAAGAGAACCTCCGATTTCTGAGTTGGAAGTTTTGACTAGATTACCCTAAAAATGATCATAAGAAAGTCACGGGGAGCATATACTGCCACAAAATGCTGAATTATACTGAGGAAGTCACAGAATGCAGATCAGGTGATTTCTTTGACGTGACAGATATGCTGTTAGATACACACTACGAGTATACTTTAAACATTTAAGTTACGACCACAAATTTCTCTGTTTTTATAGGGATTTTCATCATCAAAGTGAATAAAATGAGAAATCACTTTCACTGCATTTACAGCTTCATGCCTTTCCCTCCTATAGAAACATTGCCACTGTATGATGCTGCCACTTCCATGGTGGTGTATTTAGTCCAAGTTGTAGTTTTCTGCCACACGTTGTACTTTGCGGGACAAAAAAGTTAAATTTTGGTTACATCCGACCAGAACACATTCACTTTGGTGAGCTTCTATGTTGCTTATGCCAAACTGCAAATGGAACTTGTAATGTTTTGTCTTTTTGCCACTCTTTCATAAAAACTAATAGTTGTCCTGGCAACATATTTTACCACCTAAGCTAGAGATGAGAGTATATTCACTTATATATATATATATATATTTGAGGTTATTATTTGTAAAATATTTTGAAATCTATGCTTCCATGATAATGTATTTATTGACAATTTTTAATATAACACTATACATTGATGTTTGCAGCAGTAACTAACAAAATGAAGGCGCATTAATGCCTTTCCATGACACTTTGTCTATTGCAAGAAGAAAAAAGAGGAAGTAAAAGAGATAAAACTTGATTACCAGTCAGGAATGCATGTTTTCTATATCCTTTGGCGAAAACGAACACTCCTGCCCTCATGTCTCACTTGTCAAGTCATGTTGAGGTATTTATGGATTTGATTTCTTAGCTTTATTCCTCTAAAAATCTCCTGCTGCTTCAGCACATGAATTGTCTTTGTTTTAAATGCCCAGCTTAACGTACAAAAACCTTTATCCCACAGCTTTATTTACACTGTCATGTTGGCCAGGCAGCAAACTAACTATTTGTTTACTATTTGTAGGTTTTCTTTGCAAATTTCTTTCAGGTAAATTGCTGATCACATGTTTAGGATATTACCTCTAAATGTTTGGGTTGCATCTCTCCTTTACAGTGTAAGAAAAAAGTTGAAAAAATATATATCTTTGCATATGTCTGAATGATTGAAGAAAAGTTTGAAGTCAGTAAACTGTACCTTTCAGCTGTTAGACAGAGACAAATCTGTCTGCAGCATTCAATACTACACCAGAAAAGTACAGAGCAGACCTCTAAAGGTGGACAAAGAGATGTATGAAAATGGATGTGTGGAGGAATGGATTAATAATCCATTTAACGTATAAATTTAATTTGTTTTGTTTATTTAATTTTACCTATTCACATTTGCTTTCTTATGCTTTAATGCATCAATAAATTGGTTGTTCATACATTAGTTTGATCTCTTTTCGTGCTGTTAAATACTGATAAACGTTTCCAACATTGTTTACATCCAATAAATTGTGATATAATTTGAATCTTTATTATCGAACAATAAAAATGACACGTCTTTGTAAGTCTGGATGTTTGTGTGTGTGTGCGTGTGTGCATGCAGGCGTGTGCGTTTGTGTGTATGTGTGTTGTTTCATCATTACACAAGTCAAAACCTGCTTTATGCATCTTAGGCCCCGAAGCTGGAAAGAATTGAGCCAAGGAATGTAAAGAATGAGTCTCTTGCTTTTGTCCTGGTTTTGATTCCATCTCAAGTCCTATATTTTAACGTTTAATACAAGTATGGGCTTATCATTTTATGTTTGCTTCTACAAAAATTATACTTTCATTGTTTACATCTTAAATATTGTTAACTTGATATTTCATGTTGTGTTTAGCTGAGTATGACAAACTGAACAACAATAGTTTAAAGTAGTGTTTTATTTGCTTACCTTAGATTAGGATCTTTTTAACTATGTATGCTTTCAGACTTACTTTCTGTGAGGTGCCGATTTGCCGTAACACCTATACAAACTTCTAATTGTCACATAATTCTTTCTTTAATGACAATATATAT
>CAEGAD010000383.1:0-85531 GCA_903067055.1 Poeciliopsis paucimaculata
CTGGCCTGGGAACGCCTTGGGATTCCCCCGGAGGAGCTGGAAGAAGTGGCCGGGGAGAGGGAGGTCTGGGCCTCCCTTCTTAAGCTGCTACCCCCGCGACCCGACCCCGGATAAGCGGAAGAAGATGGATGGATGGATGGATGGATGGATGGATATAGGCACAGACTATTAAGGAAATAGGCTAACACATAATTTTTTAAATAATGTCTATAGATCACTTTTAGATTTGTCTCCTCTTTATCTGGGAAGAAGCTCCCCAGCACCCTTTATGGATCAGCTCCCTCTGGTTAAGACATTTACAAAACAACTCTGAGCAATTCAACATACATTCGAAGGCAAATATGTGGTAAAGCACCATCTCCTCACTCTTGACTGTGGCTGTTGTACACTTTTGAAAATGTTTAACTTCCTTCTCTTCAACTGAAGAGAAGAAAGCATAGAGAGGTGTTTCAGACATCTTGAAACTAACCTCGGTATAATTGTGAGTAAGACATCAAGTTTTAGCTTGTTACCTTTTCCTAAGGAGCTTCAGATGTTGACAACCCATCTTAATGCTGCCTGTGGTTAATCACCAATTAAACCTGCCAGCATTTGCATTCTTTCAGTTTGTTATTAGCTAATGTAGAAACTCCAACAAGAGTGCTGTTTTTTAATCTAAATCAAGACTGACTGTAGAGACAATAAATCTTTTATTAGGTTTATTGTTGGATGGAAAATAAGAAACTGTTTTTCTTATTAGTCGCTGTTATGACTGACAATGCTTACTTGGTATAATCAATAAGCAAATAATTAGAATTCAAATAACTTTTCTTGGAAGGGGAACCTGAAATTTTTTTTGCTGTTTGTTATTTTTAAACTAATATAAAAAGATTCACCAGAGCTTGTGTGGAGGCACAATTATGTGTGCGCTTACAAAATGCAATTTGAATTATTCTATAAATGATTCTCTGGCCTGAAGCCCCCGTGACAAATAAAAAAATGTAGATTGAGAATAAATTACTGCTGCAGGATTCTGATAAGATGTATTATTTATTATTTGTGTCACCTGCTGTTATTTTTCTAAATTACCACAGCTCCTGGTCTGGCCGGAACAATCTCCTGAGGACGTTAGAGTGGTAACTATCACTCCTGACTACCCGAGCTCCCGGCACACAGGATTAGTCAGTGGTCTCAGGAAATTCACCTGGTACTACGGTTCCACTCTCTGCTTCACCACACCTGGAGACGGCCCCTGCAGTGCACCCACCCTTCTGCAGACCCACGAGGACAGTAAGTGTCAGTCACACATGCAATGTACAGCTGAAAATTGTATATTTCAATATCCTAATAAAATATGGACAATCTATGAAAATATCTATATTTTTTATTACTGTCTGATATTAAATGTGGTTAATTCCTTCCTGTTTCATGTCAGGTGAGATTAGTAAAATTATTTCTGCTTTATAAGTACCACAATTATTTTTTTTTCTATTAAGTTTGTTAGTATTCTCTTAGATGTCAGAAGTTTGGATACACCAAGATGCTTTGCATTACTAGCTGCTGATTCATGACGTCTAAGTTAAATGAACTTCCACAAGGATGGGCAACATTAGGGCAACACCTCAAACATACTGAAGAAATCAACCAAAGTGTCAGAAAGAGTATTGTAGAAGAACAAGACTGAAAACACTGACTGGGGTTCAGTACTGACATGTTCTGAAATGTCACTTGAGCCCTTCTCCGCTGGCATGGATTTAAGCGCCGGCCAGATTCATCTACATTTGTAGACTTTGTGCAGTTGCTCCGATTTGGAACCACTTCAGGGGTATTGCTCCCAAGCAACTTTATTAGTAGCAAACTGCATCTGTTGACTGGTGTATACATTCCTGAACATATTCATACTCACATGGTGAGGAACACATTGCCAATGGAGATAGAAGTGACTGAGACATTTCCTGGCTACCGTGAAATTTAACAACAGAGAGGTTAAGAGAGGAAGACGTTTTTACTCCAAAAGTAGCAGATAAAGGAACACCATAGTTTGAAAATCCACTCTGGGAGAAATACCTTAATTTGTGAATGCATAACTTGCCGGCTGATGAAACTAAAATCGAACTGTTCAGCCTTAATGGCCATCTTGCAGGTCTAAGAACACCATGCCAAATGGAAAGTACTAGCGTGGCAACGTCATGTGTGACTGCTTTGCTTCATGAGACATTGCACAAAATCAATAACACCATGAGGAAAGAACATTATATAGAAAGATTGAAGCAACATCTCCAGGCATGAATCAGAAAGTTAAAGCTTAAAGCCATCACAAAGATCTCAGTCCTTCATTGTGAACATTGTGAGCAGAGAAGGAAAAGTGTTAAGGCCTACAAATCAGACTCAGAACAGTTCCACCAGGTCTGTCAGGAGGCATATGACAAAATTCCAGGAAACATATTTGTCCAAAGGTAATTCAGATGCTTTATGTAAATTTATAAATTTGAGGGGGGAAAAAAATATTATTCCAACATTTAGCAAATGTTAAAATAAATAATCCTAAATAAGATCAGGTAAGCTTTGGAGAATAAAGCAGATAAATGAAACATATCTGTCTCACCTGCCGACTAGAATACAATTTCTGAACCCAGCTGTTAAGTGTGATACCCACCTGTGTCCACAATAAATTACAAGCCACATTCACCAACACTTTTTCTAATTTCTTACGGTCTTATTTTCCTTTCACTCCCATCAGTATATTTTGTCAAATTTCTTTTGTTTGTAGTTTTTCCGCCACCTCTGTTCAATCTGCTGTGTCTTTTTAAGGGGAATTGATTCTTATGTCTTCATGCATGCTGGTATTTATAGCCCACTGTTCCATGGATAAACATAATAGCTGCCACTATTGCTGTGTGCAATTACAAGAGCACACACACAGTCACACCATCAAATAAACACAATAGCCTTTAGGCAGGCAGACAAGCAATTATTAGCAACCAGCAATTATTGAGTGGGAAAAGGATATTAGAAGCCAAACATATACATACACGAACGCACGCATCTCCACACACGCACACATAAACACAGTGGTTGACTGGTATTGATTGGTTGCTAGGCGTGTTGCAGGGTCAACGGTGGGTGTAATTCTGCTTCATGATAGCCAAACATATACACACACGAACACACGCATCTCCACCCACGCACACATAAACACAGTGGTTGACTGGTATTGATTGGTTGCTAGGCGTGTTGCAGGGTCAACGGTGGGTGTAATTCTGCTTCATGATAGCTTTTTGCATGTGTGCGTGCATGTAATTTTGATTGTGTGTGAGTGTTATTGAATGTCTCAGATGAATAGCTTAATCGCTCTGCAGGGAGAGTGGTTAGAAAGCTATGGATGAAATGAGAAATGACTGGATAACGTGCATACATAGTTGTTATGGGTTTACTGGTCGATGCGGATGTGATGGGAATGTGAATGAAGTCTATGGTATTTCACAAAAGTCTTTATACCCCTTAGACATTTTCATATTTTGTCATATTACAACCACAAACCTCAATAATAAGTCCTAATTTTGGAATTGATTTTAGGTGATAGGCCAAAACTAAGAAATGTTTAACAAGGAGGAGACGGGGAAAAAAAAGTCGCTGGTTTAAATGTTTCTTATTTTATTTTTTGCCTATTCAAATTTGTAAAATATCTCATGCTGAGGAACACTGGATGGATAGTGTTCATGAACATCAATTTCCAGGCTTTTCCACAGCTTCTGAATGGACCATTCTAACATTTTATAATTCCACATGCTTTGAGCTTTGTGATGCAGCTCTGGCTATTTGTTTAGCGTCATTTTTCAGTTGAAGCCAGTTACCAGTATACATTTTTTCAGCCTCAAACAGGATAGCTCCTTATTTCACTCAGTCCATATTCCTATAAGTCATATTCAATCCATTATTATATGAATTGAATGTGTTTTTGTTTCTTTTTTTAGCACCTGGACGTGTTCGCCACCTGAGCTTCACTGAAATCCTCGACACATCCCTTCGAATCAGCTGGGCTGAGCCACAGGACAAGAATGGCCTCATCACTGGTACAGCATTGCATCTTGACAGTGTATAATCACCAATCATATCTTCTATCTGCCTCCACATCCCCCTCCATAATCAGTGAACTTTTATTCCAGTATATTATTTGCCACTCTATCATGAGACACGTTTCAGTAAGTTGTGACTGTCTGTTCCCACAGGAAATTAGCATGTGCAATAGAAGGGAAGAATATGGACAATTTTTCCAATTAAAATATATTTTTCTGAGGTGGAAATGTACAGTCCTCAAAATCCCTTATTGAAGCAGTATTGTAAAGGACCCTCTTCAAGAGAACCCTCTAATGTTAAGAGTTTCCTCCATATTCTCTGACATCTAAAGACCCCCCCTTTATCACTGACATTATGTTTGTGTACAACTGATTCATCATCAGCTAATCCCTTCCCTCTGCAGTTTGTCTTTCCACATTATTGCAAACATGGCATCATCTCACATGTCTCAACACCTTGTTTGTACAGTACATCACTGAGCAGAACAACCCCCTCATTTATTTTTCATCTGCTTGTCTGTAGATCTGTCAGATGATGATGCTGAAAAGCATCATCATGCTGGGAATTAATTATGTGTGTTAAGAGCTCATATATGTGGTGGTTTTGGCGCGGTGTCTAACGTTCACCCCAGCAAAGGTTTTACAGTCAGCTTCCACACTCAGACAAACGGGAAAGTGTGCATTTAGTCAAGATCACCTTGCACATTTACTCTTTTCTCCTCAACCTGTTTTTCATCTAGAACCTGGTGAGCCCACAGATAGATGAAGGACCAGTTTCTCTCCTTAGGGCTTTCCACACAAGTGCCCTCATCACACACATTTGAGTGTGGTGGAGTGTGATGCATGACTGTGAAGATGCAAAAGGACAGACAGGGATTTTGACTCTACTTCCTCCTCCCACACTCTGTCCTCCTGCTTGGCTGTAATCCTCTCATTGCACAGCGCCTCACCAAAGCATTCATACACCTTCAACTTTATTGTGTCTCATCACATTATAACTGTATATATCAGTGCATTGGGCTTGAAATTTGATTTGTTGTATTTTATGTGACAACAAATCAAAGTAGTGCAGAATTACAAAGTGGACAGAAAAAGTAACATGTTTTCTACAAATAAAAATAAGGTGCATTCCCACCAGCCCTGTTCGGTCCACTTTAATTGAACTCTAATTTGTTTAACAGAAGGTTTGCTTTGTTTGGGGAAGTGTGAATGCGTAATCAAACTCTAAACTGGACCAAAAATAGCTCATTTTTGTCCACCTACAAACCAAGGTATTGATTCGTTTGAAGTGAACTCTAGTGCAGTTCGAATACATATGTGAACGCCAAATGGACCAGAGACGCTTCAAAAGCTGGAAACAGACTACAGCATGTGCTCTTTTACCAAAGACAAAAGACAAATCTTACAACCACTAAACTCAGACACCACTCCATTTGTGCTTACGTTTTGAAGGGAGTTGCGTTCATCGTCTTCTTTAGTTCATTTCCTTCAGTGGTTCTTGGTGCAGTGTCACCAGTGGTGAGGGGAGGAGGCAGGTTTTTCAATGGATTTGCATCGTTTGACACAGAACAGTGTGAATGCGAACCACAGCAGCTGAAAATATAGCAGATGTTGCAATTTTGGTTCCAATTAAACCAAGCCTACCAAACCATCAGATTTTTGAAAACTAAAAAGCCAGCTGTGATCAACATTCAACCCCCTTTACTCTGAAATCCTTAAATCAAATCCAGTGCACCCGACTATACTCAGAAGTCAACTTTTTTTTTTTTTTTTTCTCCGAAGAGTTTTTGCGGCGTTAGTGGCTCGTATTTTTGACAGTAGGCAGTTAGGAAGGAGGGCGAGGAGAGGGGGGGAAGACATGCGGCTGTGGCACGTGTGGTGCTAACCCCCTGCGCCACCACAGCACGCCACAGAAGTCAACTTCTGTGCTTCATTTAATGTCAGTATAAATTCAGATGTTGTATGTGGGCCTCATGGTTTTCTTAGAGAACATTAGTAAACTAACAGCATCATGGAGACCAAGCAACAAAGCAGATAAGAGAGGAATAAAAATGTGGGAAAATTAAATGCAGGGTTAGGTTATAAAACCTTATCCTAACAACATGAACGTTCCACCTAAACATTAAGATAACAGCTGAATTATCAGCAAATAATGCAAATTGGAGAGTGGTAGAAGAAGAAAATGTGGAAAAGTAGCCAGTTTGTACTCCGACAACCTAATAGCATAGCAGCATAAAGAAACACCTCAGGACAACATAGCCCTCACAAAGAGGCAAAGGCAGGGTCTGTCTTTATGTGCAAAGCTGGTACATATACCAAAACGCTTCCAACTGGAATTGCAGGGACTTGTTGGCTAAATACAAATTTATGCCACACAGTTTTGTATCTGTTAATAAAAAAGCTTCCGTGAACTCCATATGTTGATATCTTTGTCTATACATGATACCACATGTTGTTATGCATGTTTATTAACCCAGCCTGCTTCCCAACCCCCCTGACAGGTTACATGCTGTGGTGGGAGGTGCCTAGTGTAAGGGCAAGCCGAGTGGAGCGCTCCTTGTCCAACTCCACCCTGGAGTACCAGCTGACAGGCCTCACCTCCACCACTGCCTATACCATTCAGGTAGCAGCGCTGACGGGTGCAGGACAGGGCATGGTCACGTCTTCCACTGTGTCCACCGGCGTCCCACCAGGTGCAGTAAATAAACAAGCAAACATGCTCGAGCCTGTGAAAGTGGATGTTAGAGTTAGTATTCTTGTGGTGTGTGTGGGCGTGTGTGTGCGTGTGGCTGTGTATGTTTGTGTGTGCTTGCGTGGCAAAGTAAATGTGAATGATGAGTTCTCATGAAGCCATTGTCATTCTTCAGGCTGATAAGTGGCTGTTTCAGTGCCTTCATGAATCATCGCCCACACTGCAGACACACGCTTTCACATTCTCACTCAGACAAAAGTCTGCCATTTACTCAGTTTTAGTCATTTTACTGTTTGTGTACTGTGTGCTAGGTTGCTTTTGTGGGCATGACAAGTTCATGTGACTGCCGAAGTTGCAGACATCATTAGAACTGATTAACTGCAGACAAAAGATGCAGCAATTACCTGGGCAGGGCATGAGACAATCAGAAGAAGGTTAGAAGAGAACGAGGGGATGCCCAGACGGAAAATGCAAGTAAATGCAATTTTCTTAGAAGAGAAGACCAAGGTCTCTGACAAATGGACTGCGTGGCAGTGGCGAAGAATGAATGAGGGAAAAAAGCCAGTCCTCATGCAAGCAGGAATTTTGTCCCAATATTATCTAATGACTAATTTATGAGTAAAAGCAAAAAAAGTGAAAGCAAGATGGATACCGACAGTTCTTAGATTCAGAGATTATTGATTAATTCATAAAACCAAAAGAGAGAGAGAAGGATGAAGGATGGAAGATTAGGAAAAAGAACTAAAGAATGAACAGAGAGAGAGATGGGAGCAATCCACCAAACATAGACTCCACTCTGGTTTACTTATTCATGAATTCATGGAGTTGAGAAAATTTTGTCATTCATCTAAGCCAGGCAGCTGATATCAACATTGTCAGATTATAACGTTTACAAGTTCCCTGTATGTATTTGGAGAAGAGTGGTGACATATGGGGGCTGTGGGTTGGGGGGTCTGGTGATTCACACAAATGGTACTCAGGTCAGAAATTTACATACACTCAGCATATACATGAAGGCTATATTTGGTTTGGGCTTGAAATGATCTATTTTAAATGTTAACCTCAGTATTTTTGATGTCTTTATGGTCATAATCCATGTAAGAAAAATTATTTACACTTGGCTTCTGTAGTCTGTTGTTCCTGTGTAGTCCTTGTTTGCTTTATGATATTTATAATTGTGATTCAAGCTTGAACTTTGTTGGGAATTCCAACAAGAAACCATTGCAGGCACAGGTGAATTATCAGTCCACTTTGAAAAAGAAGTGGTTCAAAAGCATCACTAAAATAACATTTAGAACATTACATTCAAGCTTATGATGACTATGTGAGTATTTGACTAAAACAGTTGAATTCAGACTAAATCAAGCAATAACTGAGTCACTTTACAATTTTCTGTTATAATGTAAAATCCACTTGGTAGTTTTTAAGCCTTAGAGACATCTTTACAGACATGTTAAGGTCATGTTCAACAATGATGGCACTTCAGACTAAATCATTGAATTACCGTGAATCTTCAAACCTTCAGTGTTAATCAAATGCATCACAGAAAAGTGCTTCTGCTGTCTTTGTTGTGTTTGACTTGGGCTGCTGAGTGCAAAGTAGATTGTATTTTTCAGTTTTATTGACAGAAGCAGGCTGTCAAGTGTTTGATTCATTAGCACTAGATTGTAAAACTGTTTTATACATGGCACTTGCATGACTAATGCCAATTTCATTCAGCGGCTGTCAGTTGTCTGTTCGGGGGACTTGCTGTAAATTATGAGTGCCAATTGAAAGTCTCACATCTAAAAACCATTTATAAGAATATTTAGCTGTGGCTGAATTGTGCATATGAAAGAGCTTATTGTTGCTGTCCGATTTATTCCCGGTTATAAAAAGCACAGTGTGGAGGAAATAATTGTTTCGATGTTGTTGTTGTTCTGCCCCAGCCTCAGAGCAGCTTTCGGTTTTAATGTGACAGAAGCAGCTAGTCAATGTGCAATCGGTGCTTTTTTATCAACGAGATGTCAGTGAACAAGCGTGTGCTACATCAGTGAGGCTATTGTCACATTTTTTCTGTATTGCTAGCTAAATCTGTGTCCAATTATTCTCTCCTCCTGTTATTGATACGCTGAAGCTTGACGTTCAGGTGTTTACTATTTTTCTACTGGGGATAGCAGGTGCTGCTTAATTGTGTTTCTTGACAGCTAGTTCAAAAAATAAGCTTTTCATATTTTGTGTTTATAGGTTTGAGTATTTTGCCTATTATTATTATTATTATTATTATTATTGCCTATAGTATTCAGCAAACTCTGAAGCATTGGTCAACTCTCCTCTCTTTTTAGTTTCTCTTTTTCCTAACCTTTCACCAATCTACCTCCAACACATCAGTGATCTTAAATTATAGTTACACATTTTATATCATTTCAAGTTCATCATCAAAATCACATCTATAACCTCTTTTCTGATTTAGCACTCATTTATAATATTATGATAGCCATAACTTATTACTCTTATAATAATCATAATTTGAGTTATTATTAGTGTTCTTCTGAGAAGGAAACAGGAATTATCCATTATTCTAATTATTTGAAACCAAAGTTACAGTTGTTCAATCTTACATATAAAACAATATTAATGTAAGTATTTTGCTTTCTGTCTTATTTAATTACTCCATTTGTTTAGACTTCATTCTTTAAAACTTCCATGTATTGACATATGGAATAGTCTGAACTATTTTATAAATCTGAAGGCTTAAAACGTATTCTTCTTTTTTCCAGGAAGCCTGGTGTTTCTGTTTCCTGGCTTGGTAACTCTCTCTCTACCTGACTAGGGTTTCTTCTGATTAAATACAAAAGTAAATAGAATTAAAGCAAAGCTTGCATGAGACAAAACACAACCTGATAGATTTTATTGAAGTTTGAGTCTACTGTTGGGTCCAGATGTTACTTTGCATGATTAATATTAATTTTAGGTCAGCGCTTCTACAAAAAAAAAAAAAAATTAAAAAAATGGAATTTTCATTCTAGAATCAGTTTTAAAAAATGCTTCTGGAGTGGATGACGCTGAAGAACGTTGGTCATGTGTCTAGTGAGCCATTCCTGTATTTTGGATTGTTATCCCACTAAATAGAGACATTTGTAGTTTTCTGTTAGAGACCTTTGTTCTGTTTTTAAGAAATCCTTGTTTTTCAAACAGTTCATGATGCCATGCACTCTAACAACATTGCAAGGCCCTGTGGAACTGAAACAGACCCACAGCATTTCAGTTCCTCTACCATACTTAACAGTGTGAATCACTGTTAAGTATGGTAAGCCTGGTGTTCCTGTTTCCATCTTCTTTTTCTTGGTATTCTTTCGCTTGCATTACTCTAAAAACATCGGTTATCATTCAGTGTATTTATACTTCAGAGAAAAAGAAACACTTGAATTAATAATTAGAAGCTTCTAGAATCTACGTGTTCTCTTCCAAAGAAATCATATTAGTCATTTTAGACCCAGAACTAATGAAAACATCTGATGAGCTGAAGAGAAAAGTGCATAAGAAATTCCACAGTCTCTATGCCCTAACTTGGGAAGTGTTATAGGGGATGAGTGAGTCCTGCCCTTCTGGCAAATCGGGCCTCTGCAAAATATGACTAGTATCAGTAATATCTCTGGTTGCCAGCAATTTTGCAACCAGATACATTTTGCTCTGCTGAATAAGTGTACTCATTCAGCATTACAGTTTTTCCCCAAAATGTTCAGTGTGAGATAATGCTACTGCAGAAAAAAATATGAATTCAAGGGGAGATGGTTATCATTTCCCTGTGAAGTCTTTGTGTTTCAGCTTCTCCTACCTCTCCCCTGACACAGCTGGTGACTCAAACTGCCTGCTTCCTGCCTCTTATTATTCCCATGGAGATGGAATAAAGTCAGAATAAGAATGGGTCAAACATAATTTCACAGCTTTGCTGCCTATTCAGACATTTACAGGCGGTAAAAGGAACATGGTGGACGATGCATTTTCTCCCCATCGCCCTGACTGCTCTTCAGATTTATCTTTCTCCAGCTTGTATTGCCGACCTTGGGAAAAAAATTTAAGTAATTGCTCTGACACAGCAGAAAAAAATAGACCTAAGTGTAAATCCTTTACTTAAAATGAACTTTCTAAATTTGAATTTCCTGTGTCAGAAGATGGACTAATTTAAAGAAAAAAGTGCTAGAGGTAATTTTCTGTCTTTATTTCTGCTCCTAGCCTTTATATGCTGAACTCATAATTGGGGACACTATTTTCTGTTTTTGCCTTTTATCCTTTTTAGTAAAAGTCTATTGGAAACTAAAGTTATCAAAGCAATACATTTTAAATATATTAGATACTGAGTGTGTCTTAGATTGTTTTTGACCCAAACATAGGCATCAGCCAAGCTGTATGAACTCTGAGGGCAGCACTAAGACATGCTAAATATTGTAGAATTACATGTTAACACAAAAATATCCCGCTTTGCACAGATACATAAAGATAGCACTCTTGTGGCCCAATATTGTCAATTTATCTGCATAAAAGTTGATTAGGGTTTAGTTACTGTTTAAGCAACGCTAAAAGTATGAGACTTTAGCATCATATCTTTATGACTTTAAAGTGTCACAAAGGTATAACACTTTAAGTCAGCTTTAAAAGGTCATCAAAATGCATGTAATCTGCAACAGTAAACCTCCCAGACCACAAAAACTAATGTTACTTGTTTAAATATCAGTTTCACAGATTAGAAGGGGTACACAGATTAGCATTGTAGGCTAATGTGGCTAATGATAACACTAATGAATGGTGGAGTCAGAGTGAGGTTAGGGCAGGAAAACCTTGCTGAAGGTAATTGTGAGGTAACAACATTCAAAATGAATAGACACCGATGTTGTGCAGAGTTGTTGTTGAATACATCTCCATTAATTTTTGTTTACACTGTTAAAAATATTTAGCATGCTTCACATAGTTTTAGACCTCTGTATATTTTAGTACAAAATGATTCTTTGTGCCTCAGTAATTTTGTGACTAAAAGGTACATAATTCTATGAAGGATATCAACAGCGAACGTTATTAAAATTTTGTATTTCCCCAATTACTGATTTTGTCTTAAATAAGAAAGTTAAAATATTGTCATACTGTAATTAATTAAATATTTTACTCTCAACTAGAAACAAACCTGTGCTTTAAAAAAACAAAAATCTGTTTCAAAAACGATGTCAACTAACAAGTATTTTTTCTCTTTTGGAATGGAATTTAAAATGTTATTCACTAGACAGACCTAGTTCTTCTGACAACATTTGCTGCTTTTAATACCTTTGTTTTCTATCTCAACTTAAAAGTCTGTACAGAAAATTTTATTTTTGAAGCGTATTTATTTTAATGCACCCTGCTGAAATAATCTGCAATGCTGTGATGCTTCTGTCCTTTTCTTCTTGAGCAAAACAATGGCCTCTGTCAATAAAGTGTTTTGCATCTGTATGCAACAGTACCAAGAAGCAGAGGTGTTTTTTTATCTCGATGGATCTGTAAGCACCTACTGAAATGTTTCAATTGCAGTACACCAACTTCTTTTTTCATATATAACATTATGAAGGAAATGCAACCACAAGTTTTGGTCCACTAATATTTTATGCCAGTAAAAGCCTTCATGAGTGGAAAGAGAGTTTCAGGTTAGCGGCTACAGTTTGTGTGTTTCTTTGAAGCTTTGCGTAAAAGCTGTATGTACATCTTAAGAAAAGCATTCAGAAAAATATGAATTTGCTTCAGCGATTCAGTTCAAAATATGAAACTGTTGAGGGTTAATTACACACACACATGTTATTTAGATGATTATCAAAACCTTATATGTTGAGTTTCTCAGAAAATTGAAATATTACATGAAGCCAATAAAAATATTTTTTACAGACATTTAATGTTGTAGCCTACAAATCATACTACATACTGAGGCTGTGACCATATTTCTGGAAAGTTGTGAGGACCCCAGCTTGTATTAATATTCTGGAAACCCATAATCCCAACACATATTCTAAGATAAGTGGAAGACAACTATTGGATGAACATGAAAGCTTCCCACCCTATTTGAAGTGCTAATACTTGGTGTACTAGTTGTGGTATTGGACTTGATCTAAACCCCAAAGAGAATCTTGGCGGTATTGTGAAGGAGAAAATGAGAGACAGTTAATCCCGTGGTGTAGTAGGAGCTTAGTGTAAGCAGGTAGGTGACAGGGAATTTCTTAAAAACTGAAAATTAAAGTCTAAAAAATGATAGGCAAAATGAAGACAATGCTAGATCGGGAAGTCCTGGCAAGAAATAAAGAGTCCAGCAAGGAACCGTTGAAACAGGGAGCCCAAATATGGGCAGTGGTTATTTGAGTGGAAACAGGTGAGACTGATTAACTTAAAGTAGAACACCATTGGAGGAGCATAAGGGGTGAGTGGAGAAAAGGCAAAACAAGGAGATCACAAACCCAGAAAATAATAAACCAGGAAATGTTATAGGATTAAAAAAGGAATTAAAGACAATACAGGATATAAGGCAATTCGAATGATGAAAAAAAGAACAGAATCAACCCAAACATATGAAAACATAAATTACAGAACAATAGTTTTAAATGAACATACTCATGACTGGAGCCAACAGTGAAGCTCAGCCAAAGTTAAATGAATCTGGGCTTCCATTACACCACAAGCTGATCACCTCCTTACTGTGCTGCACTGATGCAGGACTTCATACAAAAGGATCATGACCAAATATAAACTACATTACCGTACAGTACATGGTCGCTTCTGGTGCAGACTTTGCTTTCTTTTTATTGGTCTTCTGTGAAATTATAGTTAAGTCAAGTTTATTTATAAAGCACATTTCAGCAACAAGGCAGTTCAAAGAGCTTTACACCATAAAACGTAATATAGTACCTAATTATGAAACAGGTAATAAATATGTTGTCAAAATGCCACTATCAAAATTATAAAGCATTATATTCTTCAAGTTTATTGATCAGTGTTCCAGTTATTATGAATCAAAGGCAACTCTACAGAGGCGAGGGCTCATCCATAATATGAAGGAACCCAGTGAAATTTCATGAATATTCTAATATTCTTAGGTGCTTTTTAGCTCTAAGCCATAATAAAACATCATCCATAAAGATAAAAGAAATCATATAAAATATATCACTGTGTGTAATGACTATATAATTTAGAAGTCTAACTTTTTAAATTGAATTTCTGAAATTAATTATCTTTTTGGTGATATTTTCTTCTGTTTGCAGAGCTTCCTGGGGCTCCCTCCAACCTGGTCATCTCTAACATCAGTCCTCGAACAGCGACGCTCAGGTTCTGCCCTGGTTCTGATGGTAAGACCGTCATATCCAGATGGATCGCTGAAGGACAGGTGTGTTTGTACTGAGAGTGCACTTTAGTGGTTACCGTCAATGGCAAAATACAGCAGGAGGAGACCTGTTCTGCAACATGCTTTGTATTTAACAGGTGGTGAAGCAGGATGGGAGGGAGGAGGCATGGAGAGTCGTTTACCAGAAAGACAATGAGCCAAATGCAGACACGCTGGAGATCCCCAGCCTCACTCCCTTCACTCAGTACAGGTGAGCAGCAAACACACAGAGCACTTTCACAGGCTCACACATCAGCGTGCACACAGGCTCCAGCTTACACAAATCTCACTCTTCTGCGGTTTCTGCAGTATCGCAGGGCTCAGGTGACGTTCGATAAATCACACAGGCACACCGAGAGACAGTTCCATCTGAGACTTTTCTGTTTGTCAGCACCTTCACAGCTGCAGCATGCAGATTCTTATTACCCTCCTGCAAACTAGCAGAGGAGAGGGGAGGGTGGAAATAAGAGGCATAAGGAAGCGGAGGGGAGAGGAATGCTGATGAGAAAGTTGGAACGGCAGCAGAAGACATTAAACCGCAGGACAAGCAGAGAATAAAAGACGAGGAGAAGAGGAGAGAATCTGTTCTCTCTTTGATAAGCAGCTCTGTTCTCAGTTTCTTTATGTCCGCTTGATATGAATGTCCCCTCATCCTAATATTCAAGATTCATACAAAGTGTGGAAACATGGGGTTTGTTTTTCTGGGTCTGGATTATAATGGAGAAATATTCTTATTTCCAGACTTTGCCTTGATCTATTGTTTAAATATTCGTCCTTCCGTCTATCTGGAAATATGTGTCAAAAATATACAATGAACTTTTGTGGTTTTAGTTTTGTTTATGGAACTTTAAAGCATTAGTTTCAATTAATGCTGCATATCTTAGCACAATTACTTTTTTCTTTTTATATACAAAGGTCCTTTTATTGCGCATCATAAATATGCAACATATCCATATCCCTAAGCAAATGGATTGATGACAAAGCTGTCATGAAATGGTGGAAATAAAGCAATGGTGAGGTAGATGCATGAGTCCCAGAAGAAGTGAAAATGATGGTTTAATGAAGAGATCCAAAAATCCAAACACAAGAACAGTCCTATTACCAGGCGGCACGGCTGAGTGGAGACCAGGGCTCAACACCAGTAGCAACTGGTACCATAAAAGCCAAAGATGATAAACTGAGCACACACTTACAGCAGATGCCAAAATGAGACAAGGACCCAACGAGGAACAAAGGACTCAGTTGGGGTTAAATACAGAGGGTAATCATGGAGACAAGACACACCTGGGAATAATCAAGGGAAAGACAGGACAACACGGAGACTCGAAGGCATAGAAACTCAAAAATAAACACAGAAAAACACAGATTGTGACAAAAGCTGTTTCTCCTGGTCCACTGGCAGCGGCGACACCAGAGAATTAAGGGGTGAAGGGGGGCAAAAAGGGCTCCTGAGTTTTTATAAGGGTGTCCAAAAAAACTTTGATCCAACAAATACTATTATAGCTAAGTCACAGGAGTGCTCCTCTCAACCACCTTGATCCAACTTTTGATCAGATAAACAAAGAACGAAAGCTGTAAAAATTTTAATCGATGATCATCACCACTGCTTGGTGGAGAGAAGGGGGCATCAGCAGGAGAGCATCAGCAGGGGGCGGGCCGATTGCAGGAGGATCTTAAGAACCTGCGTGTGCATTTTGATTTATTAATTACAAACCCTATGATTAACTTGTTTAAAAGTTTTAATTGAGTACCACATCTAGTTTTAGTTTAAAATTTTAATGAGTGAATTCTGGAAATGTAACTTTTCAAAAGTCTGATATTTTGATATGAAAATATGTTAGAAGCTAACACAGCTCTCATTGTCACAGGCAGAGCCACTGGAACACTAGATGAAGCGTTGCACTTGTCTGTAATTCTCCTTTCTTCTTCCATCCTGCTTTCACTTGTTCCCCATCACAGGCACAACAACTCATAGGTGTACTCTCTCAGGCAAACTCTGCCAATCACACATTTCAAACTGTCACAGCTACACAGAAGCATGGCTGCATTTAGAAGCAGAAAAAGCAACAGACTCTCTCATGAATGTTTTTGTGTTTACAAGTCTACATGTTCAGACATAGCTGTTTTACTGACTCGCTACTTGCTGCTCTCAGACAACTAAAGAAGTTCTCACGAGAGCTCCAGATGTTGATTTTTACTGTTCAATAATTTAATAGCAAAAACATTTCTAAAGTTTGGCACTATGCCTAACTTTTAAATATCTTTTTACTGATCTTGCCAGAGAAGTAAGGTAAAATATTTACAATCTTTTCTGACATTTTTCCCAGACAGTAAACCATGATGGCTTCATGTGTTAGAGAGACATTGGAATTTGTTGGGTTTCCTTTATACAGTTTTAATAATGAGTGCCTCTGTCACCAGGTTGTGTAGGTTGTTTGAGTAAAAATGCTGTGTTTAATCTACTACAACAGAAAAATGCTAGGGCTGTTGTAAACAATTATTTTAGTAATCGAGTATTCTATTGATTATTCTGACAGATAATTGAGTTAATTAATCTCGCATATCAACATTGGCCCAAATTTTCATATTTGTTCATCCCTACAATTACTTTTCTATATTTTAGAAAATTAACCTGTAACAATAATAGCTCACTTTTTAAAATAACCTGGACCAAAATTATACAAAAATCTGAAATTATATACAATTTAATAAAAAAAATGGCAGGCTCACAAAGACACTTATGAAAAAATGTTATATTCTAGTTTGTTGTTTACGTATTCATCCTCCATCAATTTAATCCAGAGCAACAGATGATTGCAACACTTGAAGAAGCTTGTTGCTAACTCACTGGACCACACTGATTTTTACATGAAACTATTTGTGTTTAAAGTTTGATTTTTGTGGTCTCCAGGTTTAGGATCCAGCAGGTGAACATTGTTGGTTCCAGTCCAATGAGCGCCCCCTCTAGGCTGATTCAAACACTACAGGCTGCCCCTGACACCTACCCACCCAACCTCAGCCTCGTGTCTGTGACACAGACCAGTCTACATTTTAGATGGAAGGTACCAAAAAACACATGGACACACATGCCAAATACATGCTTGACTCTGTAATCCATTTACCTTCATTCTGCTCCTTTAAGCTGTGCTAATTTGACAGGGAGTTCTTTTCTTCCTTTTTTTGCAGGCCTATGTTGTGTCCTTGCATCTTGGGTTTTTTAGCATGCTCACTGAGCAGCAGCAAGAGTGAACAGGTTGAGGGCTGACAGCCTGTAATCATTGTCTCTCCTGGTTATCATTGCTCATACTAATCTGTCTCATTTCCCACTCACCACTTTGGACTGGAAGCAGCACAAACTGCTATATAATGTTGTTCTCTAAGTCTTTCCTTTCTTTAGTTTTCTCTCTTCTGTCCTTCCCTCCATTCTTCTTTCACTCTACCCCTCCACTCTTCTATTATAACGTAAATGGAGAGTAGAGCATTTTTCCATTTAAGAGTTGGAATGAGAAAAAGAGCCTGTCAAATCAGACACAGACACTGAGACAGTACAGCCTACAAGTCTGGCATGCTAATGAGACCTCACCTGTATGTTAGAGTCTTGCCTGAGCTGTGCAGGTTTTCTGCTATAATGGGACCATCACAAGGGTATTAGTGAAGGCTATTATTCTAAGCGGCATATTAAAGGTAATAAAACTAATGTGACATTTTGTATTATGGCTCCTAAATGCTAAGCTGTGCTAAATCACTGAGGTATTTAAAACGACTGGGTATCTCAAAGTCTTTCCCTCTGCATAACGTGGGACAGTTGCTATGTACATTGTTTGTGAAAAATGTCTGTCCGATTAGGTACAAACTGTGGAAAGTAACAACACCTACCTAAAGAGATTACAGGACAATTTCCTCCTGAAGTAATACATTATTAGCAAGGGTGTGAGGTGATGCAGAGCAGTTGAAATGGCAGAGATGTAGTATGCAGGTAAGGAGAAGAAAGTGGAAATGTGAAGCAGATTGAAAATGTGAAGCAGTCGAAATATAAAGCACATACAGTTTTTATTTTTTGCAGGTAAGGAGAAGAAAGTGGAAATGTGAAGCAGATTGAAAATGTGAAGCAGTCGAAATATAAAGCACATACAGTTTTTTCTGGTTGAAATTTTTTGAGGGATTCCAAGCCTGTTTCAGGTCACCACATAAAATCTCAATGAGATCTCAAGGTCTGGGTTTTGACTGAGTCCATAAATTTATTCTTTCTCAGCCAGTCCTTACTGGATTTACTGGTATGTCATAACTCACAATGACTCAATACAACCTATTATTACAACCTTCAACTACAACATACATACATGAGCTGGCCAGGAGCTTTTATCTGATCACCGCTTCTGTCCTTTCACAAAACAAATGGAGACTGCAAGAAAGTATTTTAATCCTGGCTTTAAGTGTTCTGTGAAAGGATCTTGAAAGTGCTGTTGTGGGAGTATTATTAATATCATGTTTATTTATTTAACTGGTCAAGAAAGCCAAGGCCTTTTGAGGTAGAAGAAGAGGAGGCTGGAACAAACACAACATTTAAAATTCCCCAAATTAGGCAAAATAAACATCAAAACCAATAAAATAATTACAGCACTTACAAAAACATGATGCTCACACAAAAGGGGATTTTATAAGTATGAAGCAACCAGAGATAATTGGTTGCAAAACCTAGCAGAGAGCAGCATATGTCTTTAAAATGATCTTTGATCCAAGCTTGAAAAGCTGCTTTGGAGATGAAAGTATCCAGTTTTTGGATTTTTTTTACTTCATTCCAGTCTGTGACTGCAGCAGACTGAAAAAATAAAATGCATGATACAGAAGTAGTTTTAGGAAGTGGTAGCAAAATCACATTTCAGATCGAGTGCTATGTGCAGAGGATATCGTATGGTTAAGTCCAGAATTATTTACAGTTATATTTAAAGTAATCTTTCAAGTTTTACCAACATGTTTCTGTCAACTGGAAGAGATATAAACATTTTGAGGAAGTCCAGCCAGAGTCTAGGCTTGAACCTATGAGGAAGCCAAAGATTAGGCTGATTGTTAAAGACATGCTGATAGCACATTAATCATAAAGCAACAAAATTGTTTACCAGTTGGAAGAATGATTTGTTTGCTTTAAGGACAATAAAAATACTGATTATTGGCAAGTCTATTGATTGCATTTTCAATAAAATGTTACTAAAAACTGATTAATATTTTTTCTTATCAAAATGTATGTTTGTATTTTGTTTCATTATGTTTTGAGAGATGCAGATCTAATTTATTTTCAGACACTAATCTTAAATCTAATTCTGTCAGTGGTATGAATAATCTTTAGCATAACTTTAGTACAGTCGTTGTTAAAGGAGCTGTGGAGGTGAAGACTGCAGACAACAGAAACAATCTGTTTGGTCAATATTAAGAGTAAGGATACAATGTCATCAGAAATGTCTCAGAAATATTCCTGAAAGCAAAATAGTGGTCCTCTGAGCACATGATTTCTTTCAGTCTGATGCAGTCAGTTCTTTTATTTTTTACAAGCTAGGCAACAATGCAATAACACGTGGAGGTTAACACATAAAATTTGCTCTTTTCCTCATTCTCTAACTGCTTGCTTTCTTTCAGCCTCTTCCGCAGTCAGAGTACAACAGCAGCCCAGAGACTGTGGGCTACCGGATTCGTGTTTGGAGGACAGATGGAGATGGGGAGGACAGAATTAAGGACATAAAGGGTGGAGTTGGAACCACTGAAGCCACAATAGAGGGGCTAAGTCCCTGGACCCACTACCAGGTTCAGATCCAGGCCTCGAACTCCATAGGACCAGGACCATGGAGCCAAACAGTCCCAGCACGCACCGCCGAGGCTGGTACAAACACAGAACTCATTCACTCTGTTTTCCTGTTTTTAAGCATCTAACTGAGATGAGTTAGACATATTACTTGCTGGGCATAAAAAGGCAGATGGATGAGAAATAAAGTGGTATAATTACTTTTCTCTGTCCTCCTCTCATTTTGCCACCTCTCCCTGGCCTTTACTCACTCCCTCAATTTCACAGAGGGGAAGATTGATGGAGAGAGGGAGGCAGATGACTGAAGTGAAATCGAAGATTGGTTCAGAGAGTCAAGTGGCACTGAGCGGCGTGTTTGTGCGCATGTTTCTTTGTCTGTTTTTCAGCTCCGTCTAGATCTCCAGAAAATGTAACTGCAGAGGCAGTGAGTTCTTCTAGGATCATGCTCACCTGGTCTGCTCTTCCTGAGGCACAAAGGAACGGAGTCATTATTGGGTATAAGGTGAATCAAAACTCTCAAGCAGCTATAGAGACTCTCAAACCAACCTTAATGTTCTCACTTGACCCCTCAGCCCATTATCAATTCTTCTAGCACATTCTACACCCTCACATTCACACAGACCTTCATACAGAAAAATCTGTTACAGGCTGGAGGAACATGATGTAATATTCTGTAACTGTTCCAGTTAGTTCCTCCTCCACTATGGCTTTTAAAAAGCAGCATTCTGCAATAATTGTGCATTGAATTAAGAAAGGCTTATTTTCCTGGATAACACAGAAGCAGGTGTCAGGTCGTATGTGAAACAATGATTAGATTATGATTTTATCAAAAACAAAGGCAGGTAATGACTACAGTCTGTTGGTTTTGAAAGATTCTCTGTAACTAAAATATATGAATTGCTGTCAACGGTTTTGTGTGCAAAGTCACAGTCTGAATAGTTTTAACAGTTAAGTCCAGACTCTCAACCCACCTAGAGCAACAAATCCTGCAGATTATTCTCATCTTTTATGTTCAAACTAAAGTAAAGAGGAAAAGTCTGTCATGCTGTAAGGCCAAATGGTAACATGGCTGATCTATTTAGACATGCAGGTCTCTAGGAACACACACACCTGGCACCTTTGGGTCTCATTTTCAGCATCAGGGAAAAAAGATGTTACTTTGCCCGTCTTAACAGACCAAAACAAAAAATTACAATAAATTATTGAAATACAGGTACATTTAAAAACATTTGAATGGTGCAAAAAGTTCATTATTTTTGTCACACATTTAAGAAAATTAAACTAAAGTTTCATTACTTGTGAAGTGAGATGTTTCAAGCTTTTATTATCTGTAATTTCGATTACTGCTTACAAATATTGTCAACCCAAAATTCAGTGTCTCAGAAAATTACATTATTGTAAAAAGTTATATATAAACTTGAAACTCGTGGTGCCACACCCTGATCAGCTAATTAACTCAAAAGGTTTCCTGATCCTCTAAAGGTGCATTTCCACTGGTATTATTATTATTATTATTATTATTATTATTATTATTATTGTTGTTGTTTTAGCTTTAGCCAAAACAGTTCTTATTCCTTCTGTGGCATCTTGAAATCTCCTGAAAAATAATATTTTGATAACCTTTAATACTTGTGCTAAAAAAGTTGATTGAATCCCCTGTCATTTGTATCATGATGATCTTGTTTGGAAATTTTGTGAGTTTTAAAATAGTCCACAGTTATTCTTAATGTTAAATATTGATTACGGTTAGTGTTCTTGAACCTAAATGGGAACCTTTATTTATTCAGTGACTACATGTTTGCAGCTTTGAATGTGAAAACACTCTCAGTCATGAGATAGTCTTAGATCAAAATAGGAACTTTGTTGATATTTTAGGTCTCTCAATCTTAAGAATGTGGTTTAGGAAACCTTTTGTTTTTGCTTTGGCTTTCCTAGTCTGGTATCAGGTTTGATAATCTGAAATATTTAACTTTTCAAAAAAGCAAAAGCTCAAGAAACCATTAAAGGGGCAAACACTTTTTCTCAGCATTGTAAATGAGTCTATTGTTCATGCATTTTATTCTTTCTGACAAAATCCAGGTCATCATCAAACATACCCAAAGCACATCACACCTCATATCTCTGTTCCTTCCTGTGGGTCACACTTAGCTGCATGCCCACCATGTTAATAGATGGGAAGTGGCTGCCAGTAACAGCTCTTGGCTGCCAGTAACAGCTCTTTTAACACCTTCCTGTTGAATAGCCATCCCTGATGCCCTACTGTGCCTGACTAGTGTCTTATTTTCATTATTACATCTTTAATTTTGAGGTGAAATTTTTTTACCTCATGTAGCTTTAAGAGAAATGACTTGTTCAAGTTTGTGAGTTATAAAGCGGGGAGAGGACGACCTAGAAAGAGCAGCTTCTGACAGATTTTCATTCTAGCTGTTCTTGTCAATGATAGCACACTGTGTACTGATTTGCATTTTTTAGGTGTAATAATAATTACTGCACCACAGACTATTATCTGAAAGATTCATACTATTATTTATTTCACACAGTTCTAATCTCAAAAATAAAGCTGAGATAACTTTACACTATGTGCACAATTATTACCCAACTTGTAATTTTGAGGATTAATTTTATTGTTGAACAACTATGTCGCTATTGGTCAAATAATCTCTCAAATCTGAATATTTAATAAAGTAAAAGTGAGATTTTGGCTTTTTTAGGACAATGTCCGTGTGCACAATGATTGGGCAACTATTAGTCTGCAGAATTATTATGCAACTGAATTAAAACTGAATATTTTCCCATCTCTACATTAAAGTTAGAATAATAAACATAGAACTCAAAGTTGACAAATAAACATTTCTGATATTTAAATATAAATCAGTGAGCAACATAGCCACTCTTCTTTTCATTAACATTTATAAGCCTTCCATTCTGTCAGTTTGTTGATCTGTTGACAATCAACTTTTTGTGCAGCAGCAACCACAGCCTAACAGACATTGTTTAGAGGTGTGTTTTGTTTTCCTTGTTTTTGTTTTCCTGTAAATTTCTCATTTAAGAAGGGCCCACAAGTTCTCAATGGGATTTAGGTCTGGTCAGGAAGGAGGCCACTTCATTATTCTTTCATCTTTAAGGTCTTTACTGGTTGGACACATAGTGGAGCACTTTGGTGTATATGACAGAGCATTGTCCTGTATAAAAATCATAGTCTTCTTAAAACATGTAAATGTTTTTCTGTACCACTGCCTGAAGAAAGTGTCTTCTAATAACTGTTCGTAGGTTTGGGAGTTGATTTTGAGTCTGTCTTTAACCCGAAAAGGTCCAACTAGCTCATCTTCAATAAAACCACCAGATACCAGTACCACCTCCACCTTGCTGTCATCTAATGTGAAGTGGAGCTCTGTGCCCATTACTGATCCACCACGGGCCCATCCATCTGGTCTGTCTGAACATCTCATCTCATCAGTCCATAAAAACTTTGAAAAATCTGTCTTCAGATCTCATTTTTCACCCATGTTGCCTGTGGAAAAGAAGCTGCCTAATGATTCTGCACATCTTGATGTTGATCTCCTTAGGCCCCACCCTCCTTCATTAAACAAATATACATCAGCTGATATGTTTATATTCAGTAAGCATTCAAGTCTATAGAGCTCGGAGTTGGAAAATATGCATAAAAATGTCATATAATTAAAGCTTGCCTAATAATTATGCACACAGTGTATGGCTTGGTCTTGCTGTATCTATGCATCTACTATCCATGTCTTATTTTTGGCATCAAAGTAATTAAGACATCCTTATACAGTTAAGATTAATGGCAGTGTATGATACAGCCAACTATATGTTTAATGTCTTTCTTTCATTAATTAATGTTTTTTCCTTTCATTTTGCACAGGTGTTGTACCGTGAGAAAGACTCAGACACTCCCCCTAGTGTTCAGGTGGTACAAGGAGACAGAAATATAACACTGCTTCTGGGTTCCCTCCAAAAATATAAAATGTATGCACTGCAAGTGCTGGCGTTCACACAGGTTGGAGACGGCCCTCCCAGCAGCCCTGTCCTCCTCAGAACCAAAGAAGATGGTAGGAATTACAGGCTTGTAACTAGAAGTTTCTTCATCACATCTCCCTCCTCTTTACACCTCTTCCTGTCTTTTTTCTCCTTTCCACCTCAGCTGTCATCACAGACATATGTGGATACTTTCTCCTTATAATGTGTAGCTGCAAATGTAGGGACCTGACAACCATTAGAGGCACTTTCACGATGCACACAAACACACACATGTTCAGAAAGGATAACACAACATACACCCTCACACCAGCAATCATCCTCTGTCAAGCAGAGTCACGTTTGAAAAGTTTTTCTCATTTAAGGATAAAACAAAATGGCAAAGTCAATTCCCAGGAATGTATAATGAACCTCCATTTTGTCTTACACACACTCACAAACACATGTCGACACATAAACCAACTGCAGGCTTATGAATGTGTGCACACTCAAGCTGAAATGTGTTTGCTGAGGTGGAACATGTACTTTTATCAGCAGCAGTGTCAAAGTGGGCACAAAGTTAAAATGAAATTACGTTTCCTTATTTTGCCATGTATAGTTTTCCTCTTAAGCATTCAGTGCAGCTGAGAGTTGTGCGTATATTCATCATGGGATTTGCAACGACACATTTAAATTTATTCAGGGAGGAATGATCATTTAACTCAGGGGTGTCCAAACGTTTTGTCACGTGGGCCAAAGTCGTTAATTCAAAAAAACTTCCGGGCCAAAAAGACAAGAAAGGAAACGAAAATGAAACAAATATAGTAGTAATTTTTTTTCTGTCTTTTGTAGTTTTTGTAGAAAAGAGAGGTTATTCATTGTTAATTATAAACATAAAAAGCATTTTCAGGCTTTGTTTTATTAAAAGAAAGGCATCTTGTTTTCAAATTCTTTGGGGCTCAATATAACAAATTTATTCTCAGTAATAAGAACATAATTTAGGGCCATGCTCTTTTCAAATGCATGTTATATATAGCCAAATTCAGAAAATTAAATAAAAGCTGATTTTTGTGCAACAAAGTCAGTAAAACATCTGGATAAACCCGGTTCTTATCATAAAATCATGTTTATAAAACAACACTTTTTTATAACTAACTTTTTCCATTAAGATAAAATGATGTTGATAATTTCATTGTGATTTAAAAATAAAAAGTCAATTTGGACAGGCCAAATTTGTGTTATTCTCAGACTGCTGTTGTGGGACAAAACAAACTCAGTCCAAGGGCCACAAGTGGCCCTCACGCCGCACTTTGGACACCCTTGATTTAACTAAAATCTTTAATGAGTCTTAAAAACTGGAATTTGAGGACCGGTGTGTCTATAATCCACACTGGATCAAAATGACTGTCAAACTGCCCCTGGGCAGCTGTGGCTACTATGCAGTAGCTTTCCACAATCAGTGTATGTGCATGTGTGTGAATGGGTGAATGATTGTAATGTGAAGAGCCTGGGATCCTCTGGATGTGATAAAGCGCTGTACAAATACAAAGCCATTTACCACTTTCTATATACTCATACTTCTCCACTAACACTTTAGGAAATGTCCTTGAACAAGTTGTAGAAAATCCCAGCTCTTCCTGTTTCCATGAGCAAAGTCCTGTTAGCCGTCCAACTGGATAGATGACCACTCTATCATTCACAATAGGCAGAGTTTATTTAAACTGGTTGTTTTCCCACCACTGACCTGGTTCTTAAGCTTTGTGTACATGTTTAGCTGAGATTGAGGTTGTTACTGAATATTAATGCCAATATGCTTACCATCATGCTTGATAGTTGGGTTGACATTGGAGCTTTGGAATTACATGCTTTCAGTATATTTTTGTTACACGACTGGTTTACCTTGCGGTTATTCATGCTGCTGTTTTTTAACTTTTGTTTTAATACACATCTATTCTGCTGCGAACAACCTTAACTGTTTTCATTTCCAGTCCCAGGTCCCCCAATCCGTATGATGTTTCCAGATGCTCGACTGACATCGGTTCAGGTGGTCTGGCAGCCTCCTGCGTTTCCCAACGGCATCATTTTAGGTAAAAAAGAAAAAGAAAAGAAAAGATTTCCAGAGATGCTCACAAAATAACATAGAATCACACATCACTATGGTCCTTTAAACCAGGGGTTTCCTAGTCCAGACCATAAAATCTTTCCACCACACCTGATGCTGTTGCTGTTGTGCAGGGTGATGGTGATGGTACAATTGACATTCTCATTGTGAAAGCACTCATGCCACCCTCCACAGAATGCCACCCTGGGCAATTGTCCATGTCGCACATATCAGAAACCCTCACTGGTCCAGACCCTCTGAATAGAGCAAGGTGTAGATCAGAGGGCTGGTTTTTACTGAGCTGAGGTATTTTAGAAAATATATGCATCTAAAATTTGCAGGATGGTAGATATGGATGGCGCCCCTATATCAGGGGAAGAGGGCGAGTAAAAGTCTTAAGATAACAAAGAGCTTGTTCAGTCTTCATCTTTCAGTTCACTCCATTGGTGAAGTTTGTGGGTGTATGCACACTAAAGTGTTCTGGTTTTTAAATTATGAAACCAGTATGTGTGAAAAGGGTTATTTGAGTTCCTTTTCCAAAGTAGATGATGTATAGAATCACATATGACTGTTTTAGTATAAGTACGTTTCACTGGATTTGTTGAGCTGCAGAGCCAGTGACACTAAACAGAAGGAAAAAGAAAGGCAGGAAGGAGAAGTATAGAGATTAAAGCGAAAGATAGTATGAGTGTGTATGCTGAGCAGGAAATGGAGGTATTTGTCCTCTCAGCAGGGAAGTGAGTTTAGCAGGACAGTTTGAGTGATGTGTGACTACATTCTGTTGGAGGGGAGGACATTTAGTGTGACACCTCCCTGTGACAGAGGGATGAGTGGGAGGGCAAATCCCTCTTTCTCCATCACACCGACAAACACAAACACACAATCCTGCAGTGTCCTTGTTGACTGTGTTGTGTGTGTGCAAATGCAGATTGAAACAACTGCTGTGCACTGGTTTCCTTTGTGTTTGTGACCACCTCCTTTCTCTGTGGGTTCTCAGGAAATGGTTAAAGCAGAAGGCAGAAAAAAGACAAACAATGAAAAGAAAAGTTGTGGAGTCTGATTTGGAAAAATGCAGAACAGCATCTATGTTTCCTGAGAATCTCTGTGGGAATGTTATGCACAGAGTTTCAAGTGAATATATAATTTTTAAAATAAATTTTAAAAATTTGACTAAAGATAACAATACCCAACAATAAAATAGCAGATGATTGAGGCAGCATCATGCTGTAGGGTGTTGATTTTAAGTGGCATTTCAGAATGAAGTGTGTGAAACATCATTCCTTACACCAAATAATTAGGCCTGTAATGATGCATATTGTTTGAAAAGAGCTGCAAGTTTTTATAAAAATCAAAAAGGACAATGCAGGCAACAGCAAGAGGAATAATATAAGACTCAATGACTTAATGCAACCAGGATTTTGCCTCATCTACCTCCAAAGCTTCAATATCCTAAAAATATTTTGCCCAGAACAAAACCGTGCCCTGACCTAGATGATTAGATTTGATTTTTGATCTGGCTGCTATCCTATAGTCTTCCACATGCAGAACTCACATTAACATACAATCAGACTATCTGATGAGATTATCACTCACTCTACCAGATTAGGTGCCTCTGAGCAGAGTATTATCCTGACAGTCGCACTGTGACCTAATCACATCAGCCTATTTGTGTGTTTCTGCACAGTGTGCAGGGGGACAGTGTGGAGGAAGGCTGTATTTGCAACCCATTACAATCTCAGTAATATAGGTCTTTGTGGCCTTTGTGAGCGGCTGGTGGCCTGTGGAAAGCTTGGATGGGGATCACTGGTTAGTGTGTGTGTGCTTGTGATGTAGGGGGTGTTGGAATTTTTACATGACTTACTGCACTGGAGACTGAGAAACACACATAAGCGGTGTACACCATGGGTCATTGCCAAGGATACAGACAGGAGGGTGTATGTTTATATAATGCCACTGGAAGAAAGTGTGTGTGTGTGCGTGTGTGTGTGTGTGAAATTGCATGAAGCTGCAGTCCTGGAGTGGAGTTCAGTATCTAAAGCATGACTTTTGTATCTTCAATGGGAAGAGGCTACCTGTGTCAAAGAATTTCAGACTGAGAAAATAAAGCACCCCACAGATTTATTGGCACCCCTGATAAATACGTCCTGCAAAAAGGCCTGAGAACTTCTGTTCCATTTTGTCACCTTACATCCACTCACTACAATGTTGGGATTTTAAATTGCAGACCAACACAAAATAATGTGTAACTGTGAAGATAAGGGAACAGATTGTTTACGTACATACACTGCACAAAAAATGAAGGGGACACCTAAACAGAACAATGTAACTCCCAGTCAGTCACACCTTTGTGGAATCAATGTCACCAGTTGGGTAGTAAGACTTATTCACCTGCTGCTGTGCAAATGGAACACACAACAGGTGGAAATTGGAGGCAATTAGCAAGACAGTCCCTATAAAGAGTGATTCTGCAGGTGGTGACCACAGATCATTTCTCTGTTCTCATCTTTTCTGGTTGAAATTTTAGTCACTTTTTCATTTTGTCAGTGCTGTCACGCATTAAGGCATCATGAGGCATTTTTTTACAGCCCACTGAAGTTGCTTAAGATTTGCAGCTAATCCTAGACCGAACATCAATGCGAGTGGTGGCAAGGATATTTGGTGTGTCTCTGAGCACAGTGTCCACAGAATGGATTAGGAACCAGGAAATAGGCGAGTAAACCAAGAGAGATGAACTGGGCCTTAGGAGGCCTACACAGCTCGCACTGCCGTGGGGTGGGGTGACTGCTACCTTGTCCTTTGTGCAACGAGGAACAGCAGGTCCACTGCCAGAGGGGCCCTGCAAAGTGACCTCCAGCAGACTATAATGTGCATGTTTCTATTCAAACTGTCAGAAACAGACTCCATCAGGGTGGCACGAGGACCCAATATCCTCATATTGGGCCTGTGCTTACAGCCCAACACTATGCAGGATGATTGGCATTTGCTAGAGAACACCAAGACCATGAATTTCTCCATTGACACCCTGTGGTCTAAGCAGGTGACAGCAGGTTCACAGTGAGAACATGTGACAGACGTGACGGATTCTTTAGCCACTGTGGAGAGCAACATCCTCCAGCATGGTGGTGGGTCAGTCATGGTGTGGGGAGGCATTTCTTTAAATGGCTACACAGCTCTGCATTTTTTAGTCAAAGGTGCCCTAACTGCCATAAGGTACCGTAATATGAGACCATATGCTGGTACAGTGGGGCCTGACTTCCTTCTGACAATACCAGGCGTCATGTGGCATCATGTGCTGACACACATCATGCAGAAAGTGTGTCAGCACTTTCTGCATGATGAGGGCACTGATTTTATGGACTGGCCTGACATGAATCCAGTTGAGCACATCTGGAACATCATGTTTTGGTCAATTCACCAATGCCACATCACAGCACAGACTGCTCAGGAGCTAACTGATGCTCTAATCCAGGTCTGGTAAGAGACCCCTCAGAACATCCGCCATCTCATCAGCAGCACGCCAAGGAGTTGTTGGGAAGAGACGAGTACCGGAAGTCACACACACTACAGAGCCTCATTTAGAAATGTCTTAAGGACCATTCACTGACACTGAACCAGCCTGTTATGTTATTACCCACTTTGATATTGAGTGAATTCAAATCCAGCTCTCCATGGTGTAATAATTTTGATTTATATTGAGATTTTCCTTCTCAATCAGGTCCACTGTGTTAATAATAAAGATTTTCACTGACAATAATTTATCACTGGTAATTAAGATCTAGGATGTGTTATTTTAGTTTTCTCTTTATTTTAGTGAGTCATGAATTTATTTAAAACACTTACAGCAGCAGTTATAGTGGCATCTTCTAGACATCAAATCTCTATTAAAAACTATTGATTTTATGTCTTTTTTTTCTTTTTTCTTTTTTTTTTTTTTACATTTTTACCCGTGAATTGAAAAATAATTTAGACAATTTTAGTTCTTGTGCATACAAACACAGAATTCAACACCAAATAATATTTTTTTTGTCTTTTTCTCCACTTTTCACTAGGCTACCAAATATCATACTGCCTTTACAGCAGGGACCCTCTGCGGTGGACCACTGTGGAAGTGGGCTCCACTGCTCACCAGTTCACTGTCACAGGCCTCTCCTCTGAACACACCTACGTGTTTTGCCTCACAGCTCGCACTGCCGTGGGGTGGGGTGAGCAGCAGGAGGCCCTGGTAGTTACCACTGAACGCAGAGGTAAAGAACACTCTGAAGCAGTATCCGGATCAGCACTCTGGTTGATTTATTGAAGTTATTTGACTATTTTCTGAATTATGAATCAAACTTTCTGAGGTGTCAGTGCAACAAAACGTGAAGCCAACACTATCAGTAATAAAATCTGACCTGCCTCCCTCACAAATGATCACCTCCTACAAATGATTAATTCAAGATTTGAATCCTGGAGAGACAAAAAGAATCTTCTAAGAAGTTTCAAAGTCAAAGTTGTATTTATAAGGAAGGTGAGCAAGAGGCAGAGCGGCAACAAATGTGAACTTTTCCACAGGAAAGAGGGAATACCACTCTACAGCTGAGCTTGGTCTGAAGGTACTTTTTAATGATAGCACCATTCTAGATACTTTATCTGTACATGCCAGGTTCAGAGCCCAGCACACACAGTCTCACTGATGGAGCTCTGAACTGAAACAGGATTATAATGAATGCTATTAGCTGTCTGGGCTTTTATTTCTGCACTGAGTCAAAATATCTGCTGTGGGAAATAAGACAAAGCCACAGGGACATTTTTGCTGCTATGTTTGCAGTGAACAGTATGTGGTTGATGGTTTGCTGATGTTGTTGCTTGTAGTTTTTGCAAGATTTGAAAGAAAACAAGTTTTAGTTTTCTGTGAAGATACAAAAGTGTGTTCTGTGTATGTGTGGATGCGTGCATGTTCAGTGAGGTAAGGCATAATTAGAACATCTTCAGAAAATTTAATTTAATGTGATAAATAACAGTGATTGTATCATAAGTCATGTTAAAAAGATCCAATTTAAAAATCAGCATGCTTATTTTGTTTTGATGAAACAAAAAAGCTTTTACTGATAACTATTAATGTTTCTGCAGTTTTTTTTTGTGCAGATATCTTATGTAGAATTTGTAACAAGTTTGCAACACAATTATATTGAAGAATTGTATCGATGCATCTATGAGTGATTGAGCAAATGGAGAAACAGCAACCTCCGTTTTTAAAAGTGGGGTTGAAAATATTTTTACTCTCCCTCTTTTTGACAAAAATCTAATTACAACCTGAAGATAAATCTCTAAATGATATTTTATTTTTGTGTGTTTGTAATTAAATCTTAGCACAGTCTGTCTTTTAAAAATGTGCCGAATGCCTGAAAAATGTATAAATTTTGCATCATTCTACCAGTACATTTAAAACTCTTTAATTGAGCTCCCATCTGAAGTTCCAGACTGAAATTTGTCAGTCATCAACCTAGATGAAGACTACTACATGTTTCCCTTCCTTAGAAGAAAGACAAATTGGCCAATTGGAAATATTTCTCATCATAGACTTTTTGACTGTGCTTTAATCCTTGTGCGATCCTAACATTCTGTTTACTCCACTTGTCCTACAGGTCAAAAATGACACGCCCTAAACAAAAGCCCCAAAATGTCATAAAATTTCAAGTTGGAAAAAGATTGTTTAGGGTATTTTTTCTACAGCTAAACATGGTAATGGGTCACTTTTGATCTGCAAGGGTTAAAACACAGCTAAATAGCTAAAGCTTTATGTTAGTTAGCTTTTTACCTCTGCAAATATTAACTCGGTAAGCTAATATTTGCTAATATATTAGCTAATATTTGCTCCCTCTCAGAGGGAGAAACATAACATAAGCATGTTTCGTTAAAACTGAATTGTAATATTTCTTGACACCAAGTCTGTTAGGAACCTTACTGAGACCACTTCCCCCCAAACAGTTTTAGTGATATTTTGTTCACATCTACACAGACAAACCAAAAGATATCATAGTTAATTTTAAAAAGACTGCACATCTTAGCTGCAGAAAATAACCTGTGAAGACACTTTCAGTAATCAGTTTGACTAAAGATAAACACATAAATGAGTTTGTGTAGATCTTGCTGGTACGTTAGTCCTTTAATCCTGGAAATGTTCTTCAGGTGATAGAAGGCCAACTTTGTGGCCCTGAAGGTTCAGGTCAGAGTCCATCACTTCTCCCAGATTTCAGGTCTGATCTTTAGTTTCTAGCTGTAATAACTGAAGCTGTTTGCTGACTCTAGATTGTTCATCCTTTGTTTCAAAGATAATTTCTTTGTTTTGTTTCTATTCAGCTGGAGAAAGCGATGGCACACAGATTTTTTTTTCAGACCATTTGCTCAGTTCTTGAATGGGTCCATAATGACATGGTGACAGTTTAATGTAGAGTTGTGAATCATTTGCATACCTTTCTTAACTTATCTTGCCAGTGCATAAAAGTTTTAGAAGTTAATTCAAGTTTTAGAAGTGTCTAAAGTGTAACATAGGCTGCAGGGTGACAGACATAGTAGCATTGTTTCCCTGGAGCAAGAAGGTCCTATGTTTAAATCCTGGCCAAGAGTCTTTCTGCATGGAGTTTGAATGTTGTCCCCAGAGTGCCTGGACATATGCAGGTTCTCAGGCCTCCTCCCACAATCCAAAATTATAAGTTAGATTAAGTGATTTGTTTAAATTGTTTCAAGCCATCAGAGGGGGCATGGTTTCCCATCCTGCATGTCATTTTGTTGCCTTATGATGAAGTGACGACAGACAGACAGACAGACAGACACAAGGCACAATTAGAACATCTACAGAAAATGAAATTTAAAAATGATCAATAGCAGTGATTGTATATTGAGTCATGACGAAACAATCCAATTTACAAAAATAAGCGTGTGATGGATGTTTTCTGCAGCCTTACACAGAATTATGTATTTAACATCACAGCTTATGTAAAACATTCACAGAAATTGAGGTCAGAGAAAGAACAGCGAGTGAAATCTGCAGACACAAGACTCATAGGTTTTTAGCTCCTCAGCAACAAGTAGTTTGTAGATGAACATACATGTGCCATTGTTACAATCCACTAAAAATTCTAGCAAATTAAAATATAACCTTTTAACAGTAGAGGAGAATTGAACAAGTACAGAACAAGACAAAATGACATTTATAGACTCTTGTGGACAAAACTGTGAATATTTTCACAGGAGGTCTCCTGCTATCAGGAGACCTCCTGATAGCAGGAGGTCTCCTGCTATCAGGAGACCTCCAGATAGCAGGTCTCCTGTAGAGCTACATTAGGGGTTATAAATGTAAAAAAATATCCTGTGGAATCTGAACGACTTCAAATTAATTTCTCTCTCGCTTAAGAGGGGATTAAGTATATCTCTTGCCAACAGCCTTGCTGCTTCCATTACTTTCTTTGTCATTAAAAATTAAAGTGAAAAAGAAAACAGACATGGGACCAGATCAGTACACTATTTCTTATTTTGTAAACCACAGTAATTATTTTTGATCAACACTTCTGTCATTATTTTGCAATTATGGCAATTACAATTTTAGGGCAGAAAACATACTGTTATTGCCGGTAATATTTCATCTAATCTTGGCACTCAGTGGTCTCATGGTAAAGTGTAAACAAAAACAGTAAGATGATTTCTGAAATACACAGACTAAAAAAAGAGTATGACAGCCTGCTCCTGTGGTGAGATTTATGATGTTTATCTCTGACTGTTATTCTCCTGCTGTTTAGTTTCTAAAAACCTGAGACTGAAAATATTTTCACTTTGCCAAAAAATGACCACTGACAGGCTGAAAGTCAGAAGAGATTCTTTCTGTAACTTGCAAGTAAAAGTAAATGTAGTAAATAAAGCAGTTTGTTTTGATTCAGAAGTTATTAAACAGAACATGAACAGCCACACTTGGAAAATTTCTGCATTGTCTCTTATTTTATCTGGAATCTAGAAATAATAAGATCTTTATTATTAGTTATTCTACAAGCTGGTTCAAATTCTAGAATGTTTTAAAATGAACAGAAAAACTGTGAAAGAACTCCCTACCATGTTCTATTTGCTTCATTATACGTTATATGTTTTATCAGAAAGTTAGTACACCTTTGTATTTTCTATAGTTTATTGAATATTACTCTTCTTCTCTTTTTAAATATTTTTTAACAATCAAACCATCTTGGCTTTTCTAGGAACTTACTTTGTTTTAATAACTTTCAGCAAAGAGACTTTAATGGAATCCATTTCTGATCTCCTGCCAGTTCAGCAGCACATAAGCTAGGTCTAACAAAAACCAACAAAACCATCTAAGTACAACAATTTGAAGAACGCTTATAGATTTTGGAAATCATGATAATATGTTCAAAGGTATTATTATATGTAATTCATTATAATTGGATAAGATACAGTAACATTCAATGTATCATTATTAGGATTTCTTGATAATATGATATAGTCGTTCTCTGTTCCACTTCAGTCACAGAATGGTTCCTTCCTGTACTGAAAGACAGAAAAGTTAAATAGAGATTTCTGTAAGATGATCCCAAGGAAACCAAATAAATTCTATAAAAAAAATCTGTGTGTGTGTGCATGGATGTGGGTGTGTGTAGGTGTGTGCGTGCGGGCGTGGGTGCGTGTGTGTGTGAAGATGACACCACATACATTTGGCAGGGAGCTGTAATTCGTCCTACAGACTTTAATTAGTGCAGTGTTTATCTTTTCAAGTTGATCATCAACAAGGCAACAGACAGAATAAAAAGTTCTGCATCATTTCTGCCTTTGTTTTCTTTGCTTGTCTTCCCATTTTCACAGCAGCAGAAGTACTCATGCTGACAGAGCCCCACTTGTTCTCACAATTATGAGTTTATTATCAGAACAAAATCTCAACTGTGAATCAGAAAAAAGGACAACTGGCATTCAGAAGAAGATGGTATCAGAAAGGCGGTAGAGAATAAGTCAGATTTTGATGGAGAACAGTGCTGTGTGGGGGGAAGAAGGAGACAAACACATTTGAGCCAAATTACTTGTGATAAGACTGAGTGTAGGAGGCTGAGCACTGTGTAGCTATCAACGTGTGCTTGACTGTGATCAGGTTTTTTCCACAAAATAAATGTAGATTAATTAAACTTCAGAGACAATCAATAATGCTTTTATATCTAGACTCAATCGATAGGTCGATGGCCCCCAAAATGAGACAGTTGAGACTGCAGGTGTGTTTATACTCGTGTGTCGAGTTTGTGTTGAGGTCTACTCATCACTTAACACAGCTGTACAGAGATAGCAACTCTCTATACAGAGATGAGCCATCATTCATCTTGTAATTGAATACCAAGGACAAAAACACACGCACATGCAACCACCCCCTGCCCCCCCCGCCCCCCCTCCCCCTCCACACACACACACATTTGCGTGTCTATTTTTGTGGGTACTTTCCATTAATTTCTACAGCCTAAGCCTTAACCTTGTCCTAACCCTAACCCTTAACTTTCCCTATCCTAACACTAACCCTACCTTAACCCTAACCATTACATACTTAACAGTATGTTAAGTAACCAAAACTCAATTCACACCCTAGTCCGAAATCTAACTCCTGACCCAAAAACAGCGTTCCCCTTGTTTCCCCTTGTGGGAAACCCACAACATAGTATGTGTCAAGGAACATGGTCCCCACAAGGTATTACAAACATATGCATACAACACAACACGCACTACCCACACACTGGCAGCATGTTGAGAAATGGTTTTTGTTGATGTTGAAGTAATTAAATGTGGTGGTTCACATAAACCTTTATCCACTGATAGACATATAAAGCTCCTTGTGAAAGTATTCACACCCCATGAACTTTTTCACTGTACAAACACAACCTTCACTATGTGTTCTTAAGACTTTTTAAAAATATTTTACATAAATTAGAGCTTAGATGTTAATTAGGAGGAAAGGATTTATTATTTTTTTTAAATGTCTTATAAATAAAATTCCCAGGTCAAGTCCTATGTAAAGCCTTGTTTTTTGCAGTTACACCTGCCAGACATGAGGAAAATGGCCATAAGCTGAAATTGTTGTTCATTGGCTTCTGTGTTTAATAGCTTGAGCTCAGTCAGCAGGAAGGAATCATTTAGGTTATCTAGATTTAGGCCTGGACTGTATGTCACAGTCTCTTTCTTTTCCTAGAATGTTTTTGGATTTACCAGGATGTAGTTTTTACTCTGTGTTCCTATCAAATGCAGAAGCAAGCTCAATTTTAGAGCATAATGCTGCCACCATTACGTTTTACTAGTAAACATAAAAATAAAAATAAAAATAATCTTTCGAATAGTTTTAAATAGTTAATTTGACAAGATGTGAAAAATATCAAAGTCGGTTGCAAAGGTTTATGGAGGACTACAACCCACATGTGCCGAAGTCGAGGCTATTCTAAGAACACTTTTCATCACACTATGTGGATAAACTTCCTTTATCCTTTTTCCTTCCCCCTGTAAGAAAAATAAAAAAGTAAAAGATAAGAAGAGTTTACAGTTTAAACAGTTTAGCAAAAATAAAAATAATAAAAACAAGATTTCTAAATATAACTCAGGACTCTGATGATGCATCAGAAGCATCATCAGATGAACTCATCATCAATCATGAGTTCATGGTTACTCATGATTGCATAAGTGTGGCCATAATCATAAAGATTCATATATTGTAGATATTCTAATATTCTTTGTTTCAAAGAAACCCAAGTTTGGATTTTTTTTTATTCAAACTTGGTTTTTTCAAACCAGGTGCTTCTCAAATGGCATCTGAAATATATTACTTTGTAAAGAATCTAGTTTGTATGAATTAATTTTAATAATTTCTTGGAATAAATGAACTTTTTAATTGAGACGAAGCTTCCTAAAAGTTCTGAAAGCCAGTTATACATATAAGATTCTATAGGTACTGTTTATTGCTATTTAGCCATTTTATCTCAATTGTTGTTATCATTTAATGTAATGGGAAATGTGGAGGTTTTTCCCTCATTAAAAGGTTTTATGGCCGTTCATTTTTAAAAACTGTAAATTTGCTCCATTTTTATATTCTCAGGTCAGTAACCACAAACTACAGTATGTGGTAAGAGCTGATACAAATTAACACTTTGACTGACATTGAGTGGTATTCTCAAGGGTTAACTTCCTCAAATAAAAATAATTACGAAGAAAATTTCATATTAAAATCCTGTCCCAACAATTTGCTATGTCTAAAATACTTTTGAATATCTTCATTTCCTAAAATGTTACAAAAATGCATTAAAGGGAACATATTTATGATTGTATCTCATCTTCACTACTTCTCCCTGCCCCTCATTTCTCTGCCTCCCTTTCTCACCTAACTTGCAGAGCGCCCCCAACCGCCCAGGAAGCTTTCTGTTCCTCAGAATGAGGTGGAGGCTTTCCGACTCCGTGTTTACTGGGTAACTGGTGGCTCGGGCTCCTCTCCTCTGAGGTACTTGACTTTGCAGCTCAAGGAGCTGCCGAACGGGCCCTGGAAGACCCACACAACTGACATCCCTCACAATGTGACTTCCTGGACAGTCGACAGGTATGCAGAAATACAGACACACTTGTTAGATGAAGCAGCAAAAAGGAAAATTTCAGTATGATTGACTACAAAAGTCAGTTGTCACTCTGTCTTTCACTAGGGAGTGGATCAGATCATTAGATGCTAATGGCTTCAAATTGACATTCATTTACTAGTCATGTTTTTAGAAACAAAGTCTAAATCCACTGTGTAATCTTGTCTGGGGTGGGCCTGTTTCACTGCTAACCTGGTAGTAATACTGAATACTGTTATATAATAATTGTTTTTTGATTTTTTTTTTTACTCATACTTTAAATTAAACACTTTTTACCAAAAAACAAAATTAGATTCTGCAAGAAAAGTTACTGTTGTACTGAACATGGCAATGTATTTAAATGTAATTACCCAGTAAATTATTCAAATTACAAATACTGTAGCTCTGGACTTTGACAGGGCCATTCTAAAATAGGTGAATGCTTTCATCTAAACCAGTGATTCCCAAAAGTCAGGGTCAGGATCTGACTTGGGGTTATGGGGAATGGGTCTTAAGATCCTCTTTAGAAACTGAAACTGAACTACAGAAATTATAAACAGTGAAGCATATTTATGCTGTAAATGAGCATAAATGAAAATAAAACAGAAATGAAACAGAACATTTAAACTGCTTGTTTAAGTGTATTGCTTGTAAACAACAATCCACTGGCTGACAGACTGGCTGTTAATACTATTTGTTTTACCATTGTCACCCTGTAACTTTGTTGTCTAGTCATGAGTCTGTTCTGATATTTTATCGTCGCTCATGACCCAGTCCATTCTAGCCCTGCTTGTAAGCGTAGAGTTAGTGTCTTGCTGGAGGTGAATATATGCCCCAAGATTTTCCTCCAGGACAGCCTCACGGCTTTAGTGTCCTCACGGTGCTTCAGGTTCCATACAGCACTACATGGAACCACACGGCTCAATGATAGGGGAAGGCCCACCATGTGCAGAGACTACAGATGTCTCCGGTTCCATTCCTGTACCTTCCCCTTCTCTCTCTTTTTTTCTTCCTGTCCAGGTGCTTATCAAAATGCCATAGTGCCTCAAAAACTTTTAAGAAAACCAGCAAACCACATCAGTAGCATGATATTGCTACTGATGTGTTTCACCAGTTGGGATGGTGTGTTCAGGGTGTTCAGGTCTGAAGAGTATATTTTCCCACCATGCATACATTTTGTTCCTGTCTGACCAGATGATGTTGGATCTGTCAACATGATTCAGGTTTTTTGTCAGAACTCGTTTATGCAGCCAGTGTGGGTAACTAGTAGTTGTCCTGTTCTTAGATTGAATATTGTTTTAGAACTCTGTTTAAACTTCTCCACAACCCTGACCCCAACCCGTCTATTGTGCTGTGATTTGTTTCCTTTGGCTCTCTAACAGATTTCCAAACCCATCACAGAACACCTCTATAAATCCAGAGAGATAAGAGACTTGTAAAGACTTCTGGTCACAATGAACTTTCTATCAGAACTTTATATATTTGACTAGAATTTAGAGGACTAAATTCTAATGTACGCCAAACTGCTTAAATTGTAGTGAAAAACTATTTAGGCCCATTTTGTTTTCATGTAATTTATGTGGGCACATTGCATTATGGAGTTGGGAGCAAATGGGAACAAACTGTCTAGAACATTAATTTTAAAATTAATTTCACAGTAGGGAGACTGACACATTTTTAATTAAGTTAAGTACAGAACATGTAATTAATTAATAGCTTTTAATCAAAAACCAGCAATATTCTACACCCAAAAACCCTTTGTACTTCAAAATCACTAAACAAATAAGGCCGTGAGCTCAACAATAAAGATATTTGTTTTTAATCTGTTTTTCAGGTTCTTCAACCATCAGATTTGGTGTAAAGTAGCTCTGATGATTAATAGAGTTTCTATGAATAAATCATTTTTTAGAAATAGGGACTATTGATACTTTTGGGAACATCTGTGCTAACTGCTGTTTGTTTGTTGGAGATGTGCTGCACTGAGACAGAAATTTCATTTGAAGTAGAGTATTTTAGTCTTGAATATCTTTGTTGACAGTTCAGCTCCTTTTTGCACAAGTTGTTCAGAATGAGGCAACAGTTGTGGTAAAATGATCATGACTACTTCATAACCAGGGAGTAACTCTCACCTATCACCTGAGCACTGAAGGAACTGCTCTAACTTCCTTATATCCCTTTTCCATCTGTCTCTGTCCACTCCTGAGCTTTCAAGCTTGACTGTGTCTTCTGTCCATTCGTTCTTAAGAACAGCTTTTGCCTTTTCATGTGTCACCCCTCTTGTTGTCCCCGTCTCCTTCCCTTTCTCTCTCCATCCATCAACAGCCCCAACTTTCAGAAACTATCAGCCATGCATTTTTTCCTTCAAGCATCACCCCTGCTCTGCCAGTTGAAGGGGGCTTCAGCACTATTGTCTATTCCATTTAACATCCCCATCTTCCTGCTCTCTATGATAGTGTCATTAAGGCAGCGGCCAACATCGGTCAGGCTCTAACTTTGCCGACAAAGCCTAAGAAGCGGGGCTGTGATGACTTTTTACCAGTGTCAGGAGTGTGCTTCGTGACTGTTTAAGCGTTCTTCTTCTCGAGTGATCACAGAGCTATTTGAGATGCTGGAGTGAGCTCTCTCTGTTTCGACCTGCCTCAGGGACAGCCTGTCTGCCATCACTGTGGAGCTGCTGTTGTTGTTTTGATGCCATTTCTGAGATCTTTTTGCAACAAAGAATGGAGAAATTAACTCGCATCTCTACGTGCTCACTCATGCTTACTTTCCATGAGTATTAATTGTTGTTTCCACAAAACTCTGGAAGCAAAACATCATGCCTTCCAGAATTATCTGCACAGGCACACTTTTCACACATACATCTTCAAACATTGTCCTTAACATCCTCCCAGCGCTGTTGGCTCCCCACCTAGTTTAGGCTTAGTGTCTTTGATGTTCTATTCCTTTTTGTACACAAATCTGCAGGGCGTTTTCTGGTCCCTCATTGAGCCAAGCTGATAATTATATAGGGGGACACTTCTCCTTTGTTGCTTTCTGCTGAATTTCTGACTGGTTTTCTGTAATCCCCTGGGTTATCTGTAAACACCCGTAGAGCATGCAGGAAGATGTTTGAGCTGACTAACTTTGAGTTACTTGTTTTACTTGTGTTCATAATGTGTGAGTGCACTTGAAATGTGACAAGGGGTTTTATACTTTCATGGAAGGCTCTAATTCATTTTAGTCAGTGGATTCAATAACATTTCTGATATCCAAATGTAAATATCCAGGATATAGTTTTTCTAGCTCTTGGCCTCCTATGTTGCATAAACTGATACAAATAAATGCACAGGTATTATCAGCTAAGCAGCTGCAATTTGTGCCCAAATCTATTTTACTTTGCAAATTAATAATATCAAAGCAAAATTATGTTTTTGCGTCAAATTAACTATAAACTGCAGAGCTGCTAAGTTTCTACCCAAGACTGCTTAAATAGAGCGACCAGGGACATAAGATTTTCCAGAATGTAACATTAATTAAAAATGGTTTTAAAAAGCTGCAACAATAAAGCTGTTCAGTTGTATCTGTTGTGAACTGTCATTCATTTTTCATGAACAGAGGCAACTTTTTATTCCAGGACTTTCCCATTTTACTGAAATTAAATCAAGGTCATGTAATGCTGACACTCAAAGAACTTTTATTAGCAATTAGCACATGGAATAACTTAGCTTTTCTAACTTTCTCCCTGTCTGCATGTAATTGTAAGACAACAGGGCAACTCATGAATAACGTCTAACATTCTGCTAAGACTGCTACATATTCTACACATATGCAGGTCAAAAATCAAAGCAATAAAGTAAAGCAACTTTCTGTGGTCACAGTAGCTTTCCTCTTGGATTGAGGTGGATCGTTCCTTCAAACTGGTATGAAACAAACATCTCTGTCCTCTTAACCCCTGAAGATAAGAGCAAGTCTCTCCCAACAAAATTGACTTGGATAGTAATGTGTTTTCACATAAACAGTAAAATGTTAAAGTAAACCAAATCAAAGAATTTCAGTATTTTATGATTTGCTATTGCTCTATGTCACTCTGATAACAAGGGCCTCTAGAGTTAGGCATTTTTAAATTGGCTAATATATATTGTTATTCTGGGCTCATAATGTCCTTCACCTTGAACAGAGGAGAAATGCAGATGTTATTTGAATATTGCAATAAAAACACTTTGACACTAGAGACAGTGAGAAAGGTGAAGGCTAATTGTTATTCAAGCATTAGTGTGGTTTTCTAAGGCCACTGAAAGAGCAAAACATGTCTGAAAATAGGTGTGAAGGTTATTTCAGAAAATTATTTATCCTAAGCTGTTCAATGTACACAGTAGCGTTTTAAATGTTTGCTTGGTTTTGGTAGGCAGTTGAATTCTTCTTTATGACTTGAAAAAATACCTTTGAGGGATAGACAAATAAATTATGGAAGAGTATGTTTTTATGCATAAATGATATTTTACACAATTTAATTGATCTCTTGTTTATAGTAGGGCTTAGTTAGGAGCTCTGAGTATCTCGTGTTGGGAAATTTGCCTACAAAGGCTAAGACACAGCAAACTTTAATCACTTACAGCACACTCCACATTTACTGGTATTCATCATAGAGATAAATAAATTCCCTTGTTACTTATTTTTATTGAATTGTAGTCCACACATTAAGTACAGACAAGAGCCCAGACTGAGGAATAATAATAATTATTGTATTTTTTTAAGAAGGCGCAGGGACAGATTCTCTAAAATAAATGCAGCTGAAATCTGTTTGAGGAGTATTGTGCTTTTTAATCAGAATATCCATTACGTCCGGTTTCCCTACGGGGTAGATAGGCTAAGATTTTTTCACCGCTCTCCAAATTGTGTTATAAGTCAGGAAATGGCTACAAGAAATTTGATTAGATCCCAAACTTGCATACATCTACAGTCAGAGCAATAAGTTCAACCAGGCATTTCCAACTCCAGTCTTCAAGTTCCACTGTCCTACAGTTTCTAGATGCATTTCTTCTCCATTACAACTGAACCAAAAGGCAGAATTAAGTGTGTTTCATGTCAGTAAGTTTTACAGAAGCTAGCCATTCATTTGATTCAAGTATGCTGAAGCAGGGATCCAGGACAGAGACAATCAAGGCCTGGAGTTGGAGACCCCTGTATCATACAAACCAAAATAACTAGAACGGTGGCACACAGGACTGTTCAAGACCCAGAAAGATGAGTAATGATATGCTCAGCTTACATAAACAAGACAAGATTTGGATTTAACAAATTAATTTAGGGGAAAATACAGAAATCTGTTTTATATTTTTCACAAATGATCTGCAAAATAAATGGAAATGGTCATTACAATAACAACTCCAAAGAAATGTTTTGATGCTGAAGTTGGTATATTTCAGGTGCTAAAGTTTCATACTAATTTTATTTAGTATAAATATATTTATATTTTATTTATTTATATCATAAACATTGGTTTTATTTATAATGCTGAAATTCACTAGTAGTGGTGGAGGCTTACAAAAAAAGATGGAGAGCAGTTAAGAAAATATGCGTTAATATCGAGAAATATAATCAGAGGAATAAACAACAATGCCACTAAGCTTTCCTGATACCATCCAGCCCTATGTTAATTTTCATGACTCACTAATTGTGTTTTAAAAAATCTAAAATCCGTGTCTATTTTTATTTATTTATTTATTCTACGAGATGATCAAATGTTGATCAGAGTCCTTTGATAACAATGAAATTACCCTTTAATTTGGTGTGGATAGTTTGTGTCCATTCCAATCAGACACAAACTTCATTGGTATTAGGCTGCTTCTGCACAGTCATAATTAGCATGTTGTTAATCAGCACTCCTCAATATTAAAAATAGGATTATATTGGTTACTGTTGTGATGACTACATAACTTGCAATAAATCTTTTTTTTTTTCTTAGCCATGTTTCAAACTCTTCCTTTAGCATTTCCTCTACACGGTAATCTGTTTCAAGTGAGATTGTTTACTCATTCAGTTACACTCATTAACACTGCCTGAATGTGTTAGTGGCATGCAAAGTGTGAACTGAAGACACTTGTAAGCTATGGTGACTGCCTTCTAAACAGCCCCTTCGATATAATATTGCACATTATGTGATTGCAGTGAAGATATATTTGCAGTACATGGGACCACCTTATCCAAAATGTTATTAAACAAACTATTTAAATGTGCTTCTTTTCTTCTTCAATGCTAATGCAGCTAGCTGAGGTTTATCAGCCAGACCAAAAGCAGTCCCTGTGTTCTGATTATAACAGCATCTGTTACTTAGTAAAACAAACAGAATAGAAAAAACAAGAAAAAAAACTTAATCCTAAGGAAAAATATCTTACAAGTTTGGAATAACATAAATGTAGTAAAGCACTGTTGTACTGTAATTAGTTTTATATATTGATCAAAGTGACTGAAAACCGTTAAGTGTACGCCAGTCTTCCTGCCCTACTAAGCATGCCTGGACGTGGCAATTCATTCACTTTGCCAAGCAGTAAAGGCAGATTGTGAGGCAGAAAATAATTTCAAGAAAATAGCTACTTATATAAACTTATCCATATTTACAGTCAGAGCAGTAATAATGCAGAAGTGTTACCACCTCACCCTGTTTAGATAATTGTCTGAGAGGGAAAAACATCACAGTACATATTAATCACAGTAAACGTTTCACTGTGAGAACATTGTTACTCCAATAAAAGTTTTGTTTTTAGTTTTTACATCCCTTTACTAGACCTCATCACTCTTTGCTCCTTCATTATTATGAAGCCAGAAACCCAGAAACTCTGCTCAAAGTTTAATAAACCAGTTAATAATTTTTGGAAACACAATTTAACTGAGTTTAGTTTTAGGTTCTCCGAGCATCAGGAAGCTTTAATAAACTTTTTATAAACAATTGTTTTCTGTCAAGGTGAACCCTTTAGAAGTAATTTTTTGAATATTTATTTTTTGTTTTGTTTTATCTTGTTGTTTTGTTACACAACATGTAATTTTGCCAGAATGCTGATTTATGCACCAATTTCACTGCTAATGTTTGGCAAATGAAATGGTTTAAAATGGGAAATGACACTGAGATAAATGTGAATTATGCATGACGATGATTGTGCAACAAATTTCTGTCTTTTAATATGAACGTTTGAACATGTGGATTTAAATAAGATCATATTCAGACAAAGAAATCCCTTAATAGAATTTTTCCACTGGGATTTGACAATGTGTCTGTTTGCGTCTTACACTCGCTGTGAGTGCTTGAAACTTAAGAGAAATGTATTGTTTGTGCACACATTTTGGCTAGTAAAGCTGATTCTGATTGTGGTTGATTAGGCTGAAGCCCTTCACATCATACAAGATTCGAATGCTGGCCACCAATGACGTAGGAGACAGTGTCCTCAGCAAGGAGACAGAGGCTGTTACTACTCTACAGTATAGTAAGGACCAGGGTTGGAATGCTTAAAGAATGAAGGGAAACCTGGAGTAGAGCTGATGTCTGTATGAAGCAATTACCTGTTCATTTTTTTGTCTGTCTTCTTTGCAGTTCCTAATGAGCCTCCAGTGATCCTCTCAGTGAAACCAACAACTACTACCTCAGTGATGGTGCAGTGGAAGGTATTTCTTTTCTTCGAACATAACAAATGTCCTTTTTAAACATACTATATCTTAAAAGATTACGTTAATCATTTACTTTAAGAGACAAGGCTTGTCAGATTTTAATTGCATATAAATTTGCTTTGAGTTGGTGTCTGTGAATTTGCTTACCCTTATTTATTAAAGCAGAAAATGTCAGAGAGCAGTGAGGATGCATTTTAAGTACAGAGGGAAGTAGAAAAGAACAGAGGGATGGACTTTCATAGCCAGGAGAGGAATATCCAACTCTTAATGATTATATACCAGCAGGCAATGTGGTACAGGTTGAAAGGTGCCCTCAGCAGTCAGTTCAGCAACAAAGGAAATAGAGAGGAAGAGGAAAAGTCAGTAGATCCCTTCTGAGTACTTTACAGCTTGCCTCTCTTTCTCGTATGTCTGTAAATGTCTTTTCTCATCTTTGTAGCCTTATGTCAAAGCAGAAAGAAGCAATGAAAACACAAAGTCACTGGTTATTTCATCACCCTTTATGAGACTGCCAAACCTATTGAAGCACCACTTCCTCCTTGGTCTTGCAAGTTACTGCAAGACCAATACTCTAACCTTTTAAATTGGAAGACTAATAAAATACAGCTCAAATGCAGTTCTGATGGCCTTCTTTTGTCCAGTCTGTGACAAAAAAAACAAAAAAAACTAGCTCACTTTAAAAAATTATAATAGGCTCACAAGTTGTCTTTGAAGAAATGGATTACCAATGTCTCTGGAAATGTATATGTCGGTTTGCATGTTTTCTAGCGCCCCAGTGAAGATAGTATTAATGGAGTCCTGACTGGATACAGGCTGTATTACAGGGAGCTCCCTGCAAATGGATCCACTGCCAGTGATGACCGAGTCCAGACAACAAAAAACCATAGCACAAGTGCCCTCATTACAGGTAAGTAGATCTGCTTTTTATGAAGTCAGCCAGCTGCTACGTCAACTCTACTTGAGAAGAAATAAATCCATGGTGTACACAAACACCGCTAACTTAACTGTTCAACAGTCTACCGTAATCTAAAGTATGTTTTATTTTTTGCAAGTTGCCCTCTTGCCCAATTGAGAAAGGGTCAACCAAATCTGAGAATCTCAAGGCTCTAGAGTGTGACCAATTACACATGTAACTTCACTTCTTAAAAAAAAAACTCTGAAGCAATACTGGAGCAACTAGTCATTCTAGGAAAATAAAGTCTCTGCAACACAGAAAATCTCCCTCTGGTTCAGCGACAGACATATATTAGGCCCATATCATACTCTAAACCAATTAGAAACCATGAAGGGGAAGTTATGTCAACAAGTTATAGTCTGCTATTTTTAGCTTGTGAGCTGTATGGCTCCACAGCTCACAAAAATATTTATTTTGTTGTTGTTGCTAATATGGTCACAAAACTTAGCATAGTTTTTGTTCAGCTCTGAACACTTCAAAGTCTCAAACAGAAAAAACAAGATGAATCACTGGAAACAATTATTACAGTAAAACACTGACAGATAAATTTGTGTTATTTAGTCATAATACTGTTTGATTGGCTGAATTTTGAGCTGCAACCAATGTGAGTTACACAACGCGACACCATTTACAAGTTGTGCATGCTCCAACATTATTGACAGACCGTCAATCACGCTTTTAAAAGTCCTGATAAAGGCACTGCACTGGCGTTTTTAAGCTTGATGTTCTTTTCACCGAAGCGCTTTACTTTTTAGTAACTGAAGGTTAATTGTCTTGTACAATTCTGCTTCAAATGAAGAGCTTTAAGTTTTACAAAGTTGTTAATCATTTTCAATTCAGCATTGCCTTTATGACAGTTAATTTAGAAGAAAAAGTGAGCCTGCACACTGTGATATTAAATGTAACGTGCATGATGTAGCTCCTGTGTTGCCATCAGTTGTGTTCTCATTGGTTGGTTGGACCCTCATGATGTCAGGATTCCCTGGTATTGGAAAACTTGGAATGAACTGCCACCAATTCAGAGAACCCTATTCAAATGATAATTTTCCGCTTTGATAAATGTTTTTATTTGCATTGTAAACTATGCTGTGTTCATCTATTTTTCACCTATTTTGGGGTAACGATTTTTTTCTCCTTTCTACTCCTCAAACTCAGCAGCATCTGTGTCTGTTGGTATAGAGTGGTGGAAAAATTTCTACCTACTCCAAAGTATAGAGTCCTGCAACAATACTGAAGCAAAAATGTCTTTGAATGGTTTGCTCTTCAATACAGTGATTCTATTAAATCCCATTATAATTGAGCGGTTTGTTGTTGGACTCAAAGCATAATTGATTTCCTTTCCATTTGTTTTTCTTTCACTCTTCCAAAGCCAAGAGCACCTTCAAGACAGTCAGCAGTGCCTCACTCACAGAGTTTGAGCTGACACGTAAGTTACAAAGTCGACCAACATAAAGCCGAAGTCTTTACACTGATACACTGATATTATGGTTATAAATGTCATATTCACTTTTAACGAGATAACTAGAACTGTGTCCAAAAGTGTGACTTCATTGGGAATGTTCTCTAATCTACATAGAGTGAAAAAAATTATACAAAAATCCTCAGTTATGTACTGTACAATTATTATGACATTATTTTGACATTATTGTCAGATGTAAACTTCTGACTGAAGATGTGTGTTTTCTTGTTTAGTAGAATAGAAATGTTTTGAAAAGATTTGACATTTGTTTACAGAACTAAAGAAGTTCAAACATTATCATATTGTGATGACGAGCTGCAACATTGTCGGTGAGAGCCGTCCATCCGCTCCTGTTGAGGTGTCTGTTGGAGAGGCAGGTAGGTGAAAGGAAACAACCATGAAATATATTCATAATTGTAAGATGTGACAGAAGAAAGTGTTGTTTCCAGGTTAACTTCTATATTTCCATTTCTCAGGTTACCTGATTTGTGAATGTCTTTGGTGCAAAAAAGGAATTTCAGACTTTTGAATTTTTACACATTTATATTTTTACTATATTCAATAACACCATTTATTTATTTAGGACTTGAATATTTCATTTACAGGCAACCTTGAGTTTTCTTCAAAATTATTCTACAAGCATTGCTCTAAATTACCTCTAACTGTTTGCAGAGTAGAAACAATCTGACTCCTGAAGGTTGAATGGAGCATCACTGGATAGTCTGTATTAGCATTATGAAGAGTTTTTCCTGCTAGGTTTAGTCACAAACGCCAGCTCAGGACAAGTTAAAGACCTGTTGCCTTTTATTGTCTGTTTTATTACTATAATTCATTACAAAGGCTGCTTTCAAAGGTATCTTGAACTAATTGCTAGTGTGTTTTAGAGTATTATCTCCTTGAAAAGTAAATGTTTACCTCTGCTGTAAATTCAGAGCATTTAGGTAAAATGACAACGTTTCAATAGCCTGATCTTAGCACGAGTCTGTTTGACTGAAGGAATAACAGTAAGTTATATTTTGCTTGAAGTTGAATGTGTGGATGTGACTAAAGCTAAAACGACAAAATAATAGACAAAAAAGGAAAAAAAATTGTTTTCAGCAAGGCAGATACTCAATTCTGAGTTGATTTTAGGATTTCATCAACAACCTTTCATGTAAAGTGCAACAATACTGAGGAACCGTGTGCACTTTCAGTTAACAAGATTTTTAGTTTTACTGGAGTTTTAGACTTTTTTGTCTTCTTTCTAGTGGACTTTGTCCTGTCCCCCCAACCTACTTCAGTAAAATTATCTTTTAAATTCTCTGTTGGGTCCTCTTATAGGGAGCATCCATGTGTATCCATTGTGAATACCACACAAGGTCAACAATTTTATAATGAAGACTGTACCTCTTTTACTTGCACTGTCAAGTCAAAGCAGGAACCAGCTAATACAGCCAGCTTATTTTGTCATTCAACCCACAATTACAGACACACACACAAACACACACCTGCTAGAGCAAGATATTTGTAAACTACAAACAAGAATAGAGGTAAATAGAATTCCACATAGTTTTAGAAACACTTCCACTTGCAGTGCATCGGAGCAGCGCTGCATTCATATCACCCTTGCATGTGTATGCATGTGTTTGTTAGTGTGCTGGGTGAGTGTGTTTGCAGAGTTTACCACATAGTGAGGAGTAAAAGGTGAGGATAGGGAAGCGTAGCAGGAGGGGGAGCCAGAAAAGCCTGGAGGGGAATGATGAAATAAGGTGATATGGACTTCTCTTCCAGCCTCAGGTGCACACAGCTCAGTGTTCATTCTTATGTGCAGTACAGTGGCGTAACAAGGTCCTGCCTGAGGCTCATTCTAATTGGAAGGGTAGAGCACATTTTCCTCACTTCCCACTCTTTTAACATGCAGCTGCTCACACACGGTAACCAGCACCTCTCGTCTCTCCGGCTGCAGCTCCTTCGGTCGCGCCTCAGTTGATCAAGGTGTCAGCCGTGTCTCCCTCCACCCTGGAAGTGACCTGGGACATGCCGCCCCTGGAGACCCAGAATGGACTCATCCACGGCTACAAGGTGACTCAGGGAAATAAGTACAAACACAAAGGGAACAAATTCAGCATGTCTGCCTGGGGAAAGGCAAAGTGGGACTCAAACACACACTTAAAGAAACACTTAAAATAAGTGTCCACATCAAGCCCGCTGAAGGTGGGCTAATGCAGCTGTGTCTTCAAGTGTCTTAGAGACATGAAAAAAAAATAATTACATATGAAGGAAAATCTGAAAATCCCTTAATGGTTTCAGGATGATTTCTTTGTCCGGCCTCCAGCTCTCACTCTTAGCACTTCAGATACAAGGTTATCTGTCCTTGAGACACTGGTGTTTGTCAGAGTTAAGGACAGAAATGTTAAAGAAAGGAGTGTAATATTTGCAGAGCAAAGGAATGACATAAAAGTGGTTCCCCTAGAATCCAGATCAGAGAAGAAGATAGAGGGATGGTGTTTAAACTGCCGGATGTGTGGGTATAGGTTTGAGTAGCAGGGTGTAAAGCACTGGAGGGGGGTAAGAGATTAAGATGAAAGAACAGGAGCAAAAAAAGAATAATAAATAAATTTAGAGGTTGTGACTTCTTTTACTATTTGATGAATAGCTCAGACAACAGGATGGCAAAACACAAAGAGGAAAGGCGACAGCTTGGCTGGTTCTACCTGTGATTCTTAGTAGGTTTTGATTTCAGATCAATTTTTCTCTCTGCTTTGTTGAATTCTTGTCTTTGTTGGGTTAATCTGGGTTTTTAAAGCTGCTGTTAGATGTTTCTGCTCTTTGTTCAGTCAGTGTTCTGCACAACTGTCTCTCCTGCTCTCAGTCTCTGATCAACAACCTGATCTTCATGGCTCCAGAATGCAAGTTTTTTTTTTTTTTCTTTGTTCAGTGCCAGATTCTTTTTGTTCCTCCTTTCTTTCTGTCTGGTGTTTTTTTTTTACCCACCATGCCAAGGGAGCTTCTGCACATTTTTCCTTGGCAGTCAACTTGTTTAGTTTTGTGCTTATCAAAGATTAGTGGCCATACCACATGCCTGTCTTCATTCTGGCTCTGCTGCATTCAGGGCCTAAACCTCTGAACCATATGATAATATAAAGCTGTGTTTGGACCGTAGGTACCATTTAACCTTGTTATGAGAGGCACCAACTTGTTAAATGCCTGGTCTATTATTTGCAGAATTACAGGCCGATCTCCAACCTCTCATTCATCAGCAAAGTTATTGAAAAAACTGTGTATAAACAATTAAATAGTTTCCTAATAATGACCAACTGATTTGACTCCTTCCAATCTGGTTTTTGTGCTCACTACAGCACGGAGACTGCCCTCGTAAAAGTATTCAATGATATCCATATAAATACGGACTGTGGGAGAACCCCAGTGCTGGTTCTGTTGGACCTCAGTGCAGCTTTCGACACTGTCGACCATGACATATTATTGAATCGACTGGAGAGTTAGGTCGGACTTTCCGGTTCAGTGCTTAACTGGTTTGAATCTTACATTAAGAATAGGGATTTCTTTGTTTCAATTGGAAACTTCTCATCAAAGAGGTCTAAGGTCACATGTGGGGTACCCCGAGGTTCATACCTAGGACCCCTCTTATTCAATATTTATATACTCCCACTAGCTCAGATTATAACAGAAAATAATATTAGCTACCATAACTATGCAGATGATACTCAGCTCTACATTACAATGTCACCAGGTGACTCTGAGCCCATCCAATCACTGAATAAATGTTTAGAACAGATAAATGTGTATGTGTGCCAAAACTTTCTCCAGCTGAACAGAAACAAAACTGAAGTTATTATTTTTGGACCTAAAGAGGAACGATCTAGAGTCAATGCACAGCTTCAGTTATTACANTGGGAGTAGTGATGGACTCTGACCTTAACCTTCAGAGCCACATAAAGACAGTTACAAAGTCGGCCTTCTATCACCTGAAGAACATCTCCAAGATTAGAGGATTAATGTCTCAGCCAGATCTGAGCGTTATTCTATATGCATTTAATTCTCTGAATTAAACTCTAGATATGTCTGAAGTTGAATGTTGAATGGTTGTTCTCTCTGATTTCCACTGTGCATGCGGAGTTCCCTGGATCCGGGAAAATTAGGGGAAAATCAACGAGCCAAGTAAATTTTATTCCTCTAAGTTCAACACCTTGCTGCTGAAGTGTGCTATACAAATAAAATTTGATTTGATTTGATTTGATTTAGACCACCAGATGGCGCTAGACCTCACCGTGTCGGAGGGCGTGCGTGATGACACCAGCGCACCTGAACCAAATGAGCCTCATCAGCGGCAGGTTCAAGAGGAGCTGACTGCCAGTCCTTCTGCGCCTGAGTGTTAGCCAGTAACAGTACCTCTGAGCCTCCTAGAGCTTGTCTTTGTGTTTTCTCGTGACCTGACTTCCTAGTGATTTTCTTCCTGTTCTGTGCCTTCGGATGATCCCTTGTGACACCCTGGATCTACTCTGTACTGATCCTTCCTGGTTTTCTGATCAAGACCTTCCTCGTGACGCTGTGGAACGTACCCACTGGTTGCCCGAGTTTCAAGACTCACCTTCTCCGTGTGATTACAAATTCCTCCTGGATTCCACGACTGGCAGTCGCACCGCTCCTCTGTTCCCACTGAGCCTAACCCTACCTGTCTGCCCTCCGACGCACTCCGTTGCTTCCTGGAAATCCGTCATCAAGCACCGAACCACCTGGACCCACAAAGAGACTGAGACCCCGGACACTTCAGTAAACCCTCCCAAAACCTCGAACCTCCTGTCCAGTTTATCGAGTAACACTCTCATTTTCAACAATCCTGAACTTACCCTCTTCTGCTCTGCCTCTCATAGTGTGCCGATTCCCCTGTGAGCCCATTCAGACCCTTTACTCTCCGTTTACCTGTTTTGTGTTCATAATAAATTCATTTACTTATCTAAAGCTCTCTCCTGGAGTTGTGTTCTGCATGTGGGCTAGAAATATAGAATCCAACATGACAAAAATAGGTCTTAACAACTGGAGACTGTGGAGACACTTATCAAGGTCACGCACACATATATGCTTTTATACACATTCCATTCTCATGCTTTCACACAGGGGCCTTTATATTTGTAACAGATACAGAAACTGAATCGTCTTTTCTCTCCCATCTCCAAGGACATTGTCATACTTTCACACAAAGGCCTTTGTAGAAATAGAAACTTAGGTAACGCAAAACATCAGATGACCACTGTGCGTGTTCTTAGATCATAAGCAACGAATCTTCCCATTTTTGATCAGATGCTGCATAGACTCGGTCACATTCACTTCTAGTCTGTGAGGGTAAGCGTCTCCTTTTTTAGCGCTAAAAAAGAATAAAAAAGTAAAGTCTGATTGCTTTGTGTTGGCTGATTTTCTTCTTCATGTGCTTGCACGTTTTGGTCCATTGGTTTGTAAAACATGATCTTTCACAACAATTGGTAGCAGAGGATGGTTGCGTGTTGAGACATGAGCAGAGATTCACCCTTTTAAACATGGATTGTAAAATTTTTAGTAAGCTTTTAGCAGCCAGGATGCGCCGAGTTTTGGGGGATCTAAATCCACCCGGCTCAAGCCTTGCCGGGAAGGAAGATCACGGACAGCCTCGTACTGATCCGAGAAACCATCTGTTTGGTGAGAGACAGAAACATTCGGCTGATCTGTTTGGTGAGAGTCTAAATTTAGACTTCGAGAAAGCTTTTGATCGGGTCTCGCACCAGTACCTCTTCCAGATACTGTGAAAAATGGGTCTTCCCGGGAGGTTCATAGCGTGGGTGGGACTGCTGTACCGAGACATCTCCAGCAGATTTCTGGTTAACGGGTTTCTGACAAAAGCAGTGGAAGTGAACTGCGGTGTCTGTCAGGGTTGTCCGTTATCTGCCCTCCTCTAAGTGGCCTGCATCGAGCCGCTGGCGCAGGTCTTGAGAAGGGACCCACAGATTTTAGGAGTAACTGTACCGGGGAGTGGAGGGCAGGAGGCCAAATGTCTTTTATATATGGATGGTTTTAACATTTTATGTACAGATCTTTCATCAGTGGAGAGGGTGTTTCAGCTAACAGAGTGGTTTGGGAAAGTGTTGGGTTATAAAATAAATAGAGAAAAAACAAAAGCACAATTTTATGGACCATGGAAGAATAGTGAAAAGACGGGACTGCAGTTCCAAGTAGCACAGGAAGAACTAAAAATACTGGGGGTAAAATTTGACAAGAATGGGGAAGGAGAGGTAAACTGAACAGAGAAAATCAGGAGAGTAAATCAAAGATTAGAATTTTTGGGACTAAGAGCGCTGACGCTAGACGGCAAGATTTTAATCATCAAAGCAGTGATTTTATCCGGTGTCTTCACTAACCAGTTCTGTTTTTATTTCTCCTGGGAGAGTGATTTTAGAGCTGCAACGGGCCATTTTTTATTTCATCTGGAACGCCAAATGGGGAAGACTTAGAAGAGAAATAATGAAGAAACCAAAGGAAAAAGGAGTTCCAGACCTGTATTTGTTTTTAGGCAGCACTCACCTCAAGCAAGCACTGAATATGTCCACAAATCAAAAACCAAAACGCAATGAGTAGATTTTGAATTGGCTCCTATTTAAGAAAATTTAAATTGATAAAAAGTGATTTTAGAACACCTGTAGGCTTTAACCTCCCACCGGCTTATGTTTTTATACAGACATTTTTAGAACATTTTAAACTGGAAGGAGAGGAGAGCAGGATTTTAACCAACCATTGTTTTATTATCTCTGTTGTGCAGGACCGGGAACCAGTGACTCCAGTGCGCGGCCTCCTGTACGGAGACACCAGCACGGTTTGGCGCAACGTGAGCCATCCCGTCCTTCCAAATAGACTCCAGTGACCTGTCATGGATGGTGGCTCATGGGATCCTCCCGGTCAGAGCTGTTATGAATCCCCTTGGCATGTTGGCAACTGCCCCCGACCCGGTTGTGGCGCACCGGAGTCAGTGAGGCATCTCTGACTCACTGACTGTGGGAGTGCAGCGCTGTTGTGGACCTGTGGGCGAAGGCCGGCTCCTTGCAATTCCCACACTTGCCAGCAGGGGAGGTCCTCGAATCGCAGCTAGTGCTGTACGGGGTGAGCCACCGGACAATTACGAATAAGGACTTCGTGGAGATGTGGCTCACTCTAGCCACCTTCAAAGACACCATATGGACCTCCAGAAACTTGCGGGTGAGCAGGCGCAGGCAGGTGCCCCCTGTGGCTGTGATCTGGATGGCGGCAGCAAGAAGGGAAACATCAAGAGCTGCAGGTGGTGCGCTGAGGACACAGCCACCACGAAGAATCGCCTGCGCCTCCGTGGATGAAGGAGCCGGAGCTCCACGGACAGAGGTCCCGGCAGCGGTGGCCTGGGTCTCCAGGTGAGGCAGGAGGGAAGGAGCATTAGGGCGGGGATCCCCGCTTGGCACCAGCGCTGCTTGGAGGGACGGGACAGCTCCAAACTTGGTAGGGAGTCACCCCGGTCCTGCTCAACTTTTAACATACAGAGACTCTGTTCATTTATATTGTTAACGGGGCATGCAGATGGATTGTAAGGGTGCAGGATAATAACCACTCCAGGAGGAATAATGTTCTTTAATGAAGATAACCGAACAAGAGTACAGCTGGGTGGTTTATGTGCTCAAACGCCGACGCAGACGAACTTTACATGTCCACAACAGAGTCAGCGAGCATCCACACAAAAACAAGTCCGCCCGACAAAAACATTCCCCTGGAACACACAACCACTGGATGCAGAGTTCCATTAACGAGATCAATGCACAGTAACGCACTTAAACTCAGATCGACCTAGCAAGTATGGGAAATAATGCTGGCATAAGGAGAAACATACAAGTACTACATACCCCCCTTTTTCAAAGAACATCAAACTTCTCTGCATGTTAAGTTTTACAACCAAATACACATTTGCAACACCCTGCTTGGAACTTTAAGATAACTCATCTCTTATTGCAGGATAATTATTCAGTCCAGTCATTTTGATAGCGGGCAGGGGCCCGTATTTCTCGACCCATAAGAGTCTTTTGAATACGGGGTTCTTGTTTGTCTTCTTCAGGTCCAGAGGTATGTGGTCCATCTTGCTGCCGATGTTGTACCGCCAGCCTTCTTCTGCAGGCTGCAACCTGACACTTGCCCTTTTGCCTTAGCAGTTCCGGAGACCCAACCAGAGTTTTCCTTCCACTATCACTTCCAAGCTCATTTGGTGCTGGTGTAAAGGAATTGGTCATGTGTTTGGGTAATGAACTACCTCTTGGCACTGAGGGAGGACCACATGTCTTTGTCGTCTGATCCATGCTGGTATGACATCTCTGGTGTAAGGCTTCAACTGATCATGGTGCATGACCTTTTTGTCACGTTGTGTTAAGATCTCATATAGTACAGGTCCAAGCTGGGCTTTAATAATACATGGGCCTTTCCAGGGGGGCTGCAATTTGGGACTAAATCCCAACTTCTTCGTATTGTCCTTTACATAGACCAGGTCCCCTATGTTGTAACTGCATTCTTTGGCACGCAGGTTATGGGTCCTCTTCTGTCTGAGCTGAGCTCCACGTAGATGCTGCCGTGCCATGTCATGGACTTCACCAAGGGTCTTTTCAAGGTCATGAGCATACTCCAGGGGGTCCTTTTCTCTCCATGTTCGTTCTGCAAGGCCAAGCCAGAGGTCTTGTGGCTGATGAACTTCTCTCCCCAGCATCAGCATATTTGGCGAGAATCCAGTGCTGGAGTTCTGTGCACTGTGATATGCAGCTGTTAAAAGAGGCAAATGCTCATCCCAGTTCTTTTGATTTTGGTCTACATAGCAGCGAATCATCTGCAGAAGGGTGCGGTTAAATCGTTCCACTTGCCCGCTTGAAGCAGGATGGTACGGAGTGGTTCTGGTCTTGGAGATCTGGAAAAGTTGACAAATACTTTTGAAAAGCACACTTTCGAAGTTGCGGCCTTGATCGGTATGGAGCTCTAATGGGGCCCCAAAGCGAGCTAGGAAGTTGTTGACTAACATTCTGGCAGTTGTTTCTGCTCCTTGGTCTGGAACCGGGAAAGCCTCAACCCACCTCGTAAACTGATCCATGATGACAAGAATATACTTGTTTCCAGAGCTTGAGATGGGAAAGGGGCCCAATATGTCAAGGTGCAGCCGGTCCATTAGTGCTCCTGCCTGGTAACTTTGTAGCTTAGCTCTCTTCGAGGGGCTGTTCGACTTCAGACCTTTGCACTGGGGGCATTGTTGGATGTATTTGTGGAGGTCACTTCCCATGCCATGCCAATGGAAGCTCTGCCTGAGACGTTGAAGGGCCTAGATGCCCTGGAAGTGGTGGGTCATGGCAGGCCTGCATGACCTCCATTTGCAATGAAGCAGGGACCAACAGCAGGAGGGAAGGTTTTAAGCTATCCATGTTTTCCCAGCGATAATATAGGACCCCTTGATGGAGTTCTATCTGTAGCCAGCAGAGCCAGTATTTTCTAACTGCTGGACTCTCGATTGCAACTTCATCCTTTGTTGGAAGACTCCCTGCTTCCTTCCAGTTATGTAGGACGGAAAGTACAGTGTCCTCTTTCTGTGCTGCTGAAATCTGCTGGCTGCTAAGAGTTTGCATCCAATTTATTTGGGGGATTTGAATCTCAGCTTCGGCTTGGTGCTGCTCCTGTGTGCTGTTTCCAACTTCTTCCCCTGTCACATGCCTTATGACAAGTGGGACAACATCATCAACATCTTCCTCAAATCTGGCCCACTGTTTGTGCAGTCTTTGACAGTGAGAACATCCTCTGCAGGGGAGCTCCATTACATCCTTGCCCGCTTGATAACAGTCACAGTCTGTTGACCCATCTGTAGCCTGTCTTAAGAGTGCATCAGCATTTGAGTGTTGCAGACCAGAGCGGTGTTCAATGTCAAAATCATACTGACTTAGTTCTTCAAGCCATCGAGCCAGTTGGCCTTCAGGGTGTTTGAAGCGAAAGAGCCAAGCTAGACTTCCATGGTCTGTTCGAAGGAACTTTCTGCCCAGGAGGAAGTGGCGGAACTGTCTTGTGTATTTTACGATTGCCAACAGTTCTCTTCTGGTCACACAATATCTCTGCTGTGTAGGAGTGAGGTGGTTGCTCACATATGAGATGACTCTTTCCTCCCCCCACTGGACCTGTGACAACACTGCACCAACGCTAAAACTGGAAGCATCAGTGTCCAGGATGTAGTCACCTTCAGCTGCTGGGTAAGCCAGGACAGGTGCGACAGTCAGTCCCCGTTTAAGTTGCAGGAAGGCTTTTTGCTGGGGCTCACCCCACTGGAACTCAGCTTTTTTCTTCAGGAGACCGTTAAGAGGAGCAGCAAGTTCTGCAAAACCAGATACAAACCGGCGGTAATAGTTGCATAGTCCTAAAAAAGCCTGCAGCTGCTGTGTGTTAGTGGGAGGCTCCCACTCCTGTACATCTTTAATCAGCTCTGGGTTGGGACTTATTCCCTCTCCGCTGCCCACATGTCCAAGAAAGAGAACTTTGTCTCTTAGTAGTTGACATTTGTTTGGCTTCAGCTTTAGACCATAGCTATGGAGATGTTCAAAAACATCAGCCAAATGTTGCAGGTTTTGTTCTACACCTCTGCCCAGTACAATAATGTCATCCAAGTAGATAAGGAGGATCTTCCACTGAAACTCTCGCAAAACAAGCTCCATAGCTCTCTGAAAGGTGCCAGGTGCGTTACATAGACCAAAGGGCATCCTGGTATATTCATAGAGGCCATAACGGGTGATAAATGCTGTTTTGCAGTGATCACTTGGGTCTACAGAGATCTGCCAGTACCCACACTAGAGATCGAGAGTAAAGAAGATGGTAGCCTCTCCTAGCACATTAAGACACTCTTCCATCTTCGGCAGTGGATAAGCATCCTTCAAAGTGAGGTCATTTAGGCGTCGATAGTCCACACACCAGCGCACCCCCCCCCCCCATCTTTTTTACGAACGAGTACCACTGGCGAAGCCCACTCAGAAGATGATGGTACCACTACTCCAGCTTCCAGCATGTCATTGAGATGCCTTTCATCTTCACCCTGAAAGGCCAGTGGTGTCTGTCTGACTGGCTGCCGTACAGGTCTTGCGTCTCCAGTGTTTATCTTGTGAGTAACAGCAGAGAGTTGGCCAAGATCTGTATCATTGGCTGCAAAAAGAGACTGGTATTTTAAAAGCAGCTCAATTAGTCTCACCCGCTGATCTTCACTGAGCGCCTCACTGGATGTTGCATAGAGGGCTTGAAGGTGTACTGGTAGGTCTAGAGCATTTTTCTCAACTCTTCCAACCTTTGGTCTATCTGTGTGGCTGTTCTCTTCCACGGCCATAGTTGGTTGTTGTTTATCATCCAAATCCAGCATTATAAGGGGGTCATCCGGGAAGGTTTCAACTAGAATGCCAACACACACTCCACAGGGCAATGATGCGTTGGTATTTAAGAAATTACAAAGTCGAACTGGAACTTGGGGGTCCATGTAGATGGCAACACTTCCTGATGAGACAGCTTTTGTTATGTTAAGTGGTTCCAGGACAGCTGGAAGCCCAGTTTTGGGTTTATCAACTTTTCCCCAAACAATGCATTCACTCTCTGGTGGTAGTGTGACGTTGTCCTCCAGGAGCACACGGGCCACAGAGTAGTCACCCTTGCTTCCTCCCATGACACAAGCTGGGAGTGGCTCTTTACCCACAAATACTTGGCGACCAGCAAAGACTGTCGTCTTGGCTTCCTGCATTGCATCAAGGCCTAGGAGCAGAGCATCATGAATCTTTCCAACAAAGACCATCCAGTTGAACTTGTGTTTCCCAATTCCTAATGTCACCTCCAACTCACCCAAGGCAGGCATATTGCTTCCCACTCCTGCATTACGGGAAGGAGGTTTTCTTCTTTAAAATTGTGTTCGTGGGCTTCAGCGAGCTTTTGTGCCTCAGGAGGGTCACGATTCATTACTTCATAAGCTACCTTTTGGTTCCTTGGGCTTTTCAGGAAGACATCAGTTGCCAGCTGATCCTGGAGTAATAAATCTGTTCCTGGATATGCCAAACTCACCAGGCATCGCACTTCCTCTGCAAACTCTGCTGGTGATTCTTTGCATTAACGCAGCTCTCCCAACTTCCTGCGAACAGTGGTGGGGGGGTCTTTTACTCCAAATCTTTGAGTAAGTTGCTCTTTGAGGAGAGTGTAGTCTTCACGGATGTGTTCAGGCAAGGAGCAGACATAACGTATTGCAATCCCACGGAGACAGTCATGAAGCTTATCTACTCTCTCTGCCCCTGTCCATCCATATTTACGAGCCTGACATTCAAAGGGAAGCAAAAATGAGTCCCAGTCCTCTCTGCCGTCATATGTTGCCAGCTTAACTTTAGCTGCTTCATGTAGGTGTTGTCTTGCCACCTCATGCCGACTCTCAGTCTGGCCAAGTCCTCCATATGCATCCTGTGAAATAGGATGTGCCGCAGATGAGAGCTGATGTATGTCTCCCACTCTACGCCTTACAGTTGGATCATGGATGGCTGAAGTGTTGGATGGGCCTGCATTACGTGATCTTTGCTGAATTACTTCCAATTCTGCAGTAAACGGTGTGTGGTTGAACACCGGGTGCTTCTGGGGTTTCCTGCAACATTAAGGGAGGAAGGGCAGCCCAAGGATTCAGGATGTGGCTGCTTGTTGTTGATTGCACTGCTCGAGATGTCTCTCTTTGCTCTGCAGCAACATGCTGTAGCACTGGTGTTAGCAGCTGCTTTAACTGTTTTGACTAATGGTCCAACAACATTTGCAGCCATGGTGGAGGTTGGTCTGATGGTGCTGCTGTAGCTCCCAGTAGCTCCTCATTTTCATCCATTATTATTATTTATTTATTTTTTTAATAGTCACTCGTGCTGCTTTGTTTTAGGCTTCAGCACGTCCAGCTACTGTTTTTACAGTGAGGCCGTTACGTTTCTTGACAGTCGTTTTTTTTTGTTTGTTTGTTTGTTTGTTTTTTTTGTCCTCCGCATTACTCTTACTGGAGCAATTCATCCGAAACACCCAAGTCGTCCCTCCGTGTCTTGAATCCGGTCCGGAACATCCCACTTCTGACACCAGTTGTTAGCGGGGCCCGCGGATGGATTGTAAGGGTGCAGGATAACAACCACTCCAGGAGGAAATAATGTTAATCTTCCTTTAATGAAGATAACCGAACAAGAGTACAGCTGGGTGGTTTATGTGCTCTAACGCCGATGCAGACGAACTTTACATGTCCACACCAGAGTCAGCGAGCATCCACACAAAAAACCAAGTCCCCCCGACAAAAACATCCTCCTGGAACACACAACCACTGCATGCAGAGTCCCGTTAACGAGACAAATGCACAGTAATGAACTTAGACTCAGATCGACCTAGCAAGTATGGGAAATAATGCTGGCATAAGGAGAAACATACAAGTACTACAGTATTCTCATCAAACAATCTTTTATCTGTAAAACAATGAGCTTCAAGAACCCATTTAACACCATAACAGGTCAACTAAAGTCATAAAATGCACCTGTAGCCCGTTTACCTGTAAGCTATCATGAGCTTACCCTAACCCTACCTCATGATAGCTTATCATGAGCTATCATTAGCTCATGATAAGGTCAATTGCTCCACAGATAGTTTCTGTTTACAGAAGTCAAGTTGACTTCCTCATCAGCTGACCTGTTACCTCTGGAATCTTTTCTTTCATGAGTTTGCGATTTCATTTGCTTGACTAAATTCTATTTTACTGAATTGATATTTATTTGACTCCAGTTTGTTTCAACCAAACTCCAGCACTAAAGCAGTCAGAAACCTGTTTTTCTTCTCAAGCACAGTGGCTTCGCCCAGTAGTATCATCCCTCGTGTTGTTTCTTGTTTATTTGGAACCCAACCAAGCTTCTCACTACAGAGAATGGAGGAATGAAGAAAACCTTACATTTCGGTCATAATCCTTTATCCGGGAAACGCATATATAGACAAACAATTTAGCCTTTTTTCATTGGGTGGGACGAAATCAGTGTAACCTTTTTAAAGCAATTTCCCAATGACACATGAGCAAAGGCCTATCAACTTTTATTCAAACTGGATCATTTAAACCACTGAGTGAATCCCAGAGATTCAGTTTTCTCTAAATTGAGTTTCTATAAAACAATTTGTTAAAAAGTTGTTTTGTCATCATCAATTATTTACATAGATGAACTTTTGTAGTCAAGCTACAATATACACCTGCATAGCGGTGAAGATTGGTTCTCTCAGAAACACAGACTGGTTCAGAGAACCAAATCCAACCTTTTTATTGGTGATGGTAAAAAAATAAATAAAATATGAAAAGTATGGATGCTCACAAACATTTCCATTTTAACAGTCCTAATATGACCCTAAAGCTGGAAGTGGAGTCTAAAGATAAAAACACAGGGGATGTCTTAACAGAGTCTAATGATTTGATGAGACATAAAAAGGAAAGTGAACATTAAGTACCTTATTGAAGAGGAAGGTGATGAAGCCCTCTTGAAAGGAAAGGGTCAGGTTGGCTTTGGTTTCCTTGCATTCCCCACTTGTATGAGTTTTCTTTGGTTGGATAATGAAGGTTCCATTGACCTGAGAAAGTTGAAAATGATACAAAATACCTTTTTTGATTTTGAAGACTTAAATTAATTAAGTAGACTTTAAGCAACTTTGTTAGCAATGGTTGATGAAACAAACCTTCTGTGTTGCAAGTTTGATCTTTAGCGCCATCTGAGCCTTTAGGCAAACCACTCCTTTGTCTGTCTTCAAACTGTAGTTTCCTACAGTCAGATTGGTAGCTGGAGTAGGTTGAGGTGGTGCTGTGGGAGTGGTTTTAGGAGTTGTGGTTGTATGGGTTGTGGGTTTCAGAGTTGTGGTTTTATGGGTTGTGGGTTTCAGAGTTGTGGTTTTATGGGTTGTGGGTTTCAGAGTTGTGGTTTTATGGGTTGTGGGTTTCAGAGTTGTGGTTTTATGGGTTGTGGGTTTCAGAGTTGTGGTTTTATGGGTTGTGGGTTTTAGAGTTGTGGTTTTATGGGTTGTGGGTTTTGGAGGTGCGGTGCTATGGGTTGGTTGAGCGAATGCCTCTGCAGAACTCATGGTGGAAGGTAGTTTGGATCCATTTGTGTCATTGGCCAATGACAGTGCTTTAAGAAAAAAAGACATAAGAAAATCAATCTCACTTTAAAGCTTAACTTGGTGAAGCATAAATTGTGAAGTGACAAACATTTAGATAATGTAGAAATTATTTTGACCATAAACTGCCTATGCACACATCATGTTTATTACAGATTTCTGATTGCATGAGCCCATAAATGTCTGTTATGTTCAGTTAAATAATCATACAGGTTTTCTTTAACATTGTCACAAAGTATCTGCCTGATGTCTGATGTTGACAGCAGACAGTGAAGGGAGCCAGCATTTCTTTTAGACTGTAGCATTAAAAAGTTGTGATCTAACAAGATGAAAAGAATAAACAATGTGCTTTGTTTTTGTTTATATTAGCAACAGAATTTCCTGTATTTATTCAGGATAATGAATGTATTAACTATGTGACAAGCAGATTCATGACAATGTTTTTAAAGCATATGATCTGTCTATCTATGGTAGCAGAAGTGCTCAAGTTCATGTTGCCACGTTCCTGTGAGGCAGACACAAAGCATAGCAAAAAAGTAAATAGAAACTAGCTCTGAGTAACACACCAATATGGAAAATGTCCATTTCTTTCTAGAAGATGACTTCACTTGTGGTTCATGAGCCTGAACTATGTGGATTATTTTACATTTAACATGGAATTGCCCACTGTGAGCTGCTCTTTATTTCACTCCCACACCATCAGCAAAACGAAAACACTTATACAGAAACAAACATCACTCATCTCCCAGCAGTCATGTGACTCAGGGCTGTGACTCTAGACAAAAGACTGCAGAGTTCAGAGTTTTAAACAATCCAGGAAGTCACAGTGTGGTCTGCTATCATCCCAGGCAAAAGTTCTTACAGCAAACACACCAAACTCTGCCATACAGCGATAAAACTCCAGCACCAGCTCACTGCTCCATAGAATCACACAGTATAACTGTATTCAGTAAAGTAGCAGAATATTCTGGTTCCACTTTTATACTGCTCCACCAACTTTCTACTAACTCTTCAAATTTGTTTTTGATATTTTTACTCTTTTCTGGCCCCAGAAGTTTCTCCTTACCTGTGAGTGCACAGCAGGCAACAAGGAGCAACACAGCAACTCTCTGCATGGTGACAGGTCTTGACTGACAGCCTTGTTCACTGTTCTTCACACCAGCCTGATATACAAGAAGAGTGACGCACCTCTTTCCATAAATACACGCCTGAGTCAAGGCAGTGCAACAGCAGAGGAAGCGCAAACAGCATGCTTCAAAATAAAAGCAACACCCGTTAATGTGAGCTGTTTGATAGCCTTTGTTGCCTATTGCAATAAAACTTCTCAAAATTAAGGTTGGAAGTGCAGACCAGGTGGGGTTAAAATATGCACTGGTTACCTTTTAGCAGGTTTTTATTTATTACTTTTGTTAGTTTCAGACTTATGTGTGCTTTTCAGTCACACACTCACATTTTCTTCCAAATACTGATCTTAACTTTACTTACTAAGCGTTTTGCTGTAAGGTATAGTTTGCTCTTTGTCACTGTACCTTGATTATGTTGCAAATGATGGAAACTCAAATCAAATTCCTTGTTTGTATTTGCAAAGCAGCTGATTCTCATTCTGATTTTCAAAGGGGTACCAACAATTTTGTCCACATTTTGTGGACAAAAGTATCAAGTTGGTGTAAAAACTCACCAATTTGATACTTATTTTAAAATAATATACGTACCTTAAGTCTATAAAGCTCATTATAGTCAAATTTAATTAATGAACTCATACAAAGCATTCTGAGCTCCACCGATTATCCCATCTTTCAACAATGCAGTGTCACCAAACATCAATGTCCATCTAATAAACAATGAAATATGCCAATTTACTAGAAGGCGTTAGAATAGTTTCTAATATTGCAGATCCTTATGCATGAGAGGTTTTTTAAACCTGTTAAAATATCATCTTGCACACATTTTAACCAGGAAAAATGCTCTTTAACATTAAATCTCTATGAGAAACAGAAACTTAAATTATTCTTCAGGTTTTAAAAAACTGAAGTTACGGTCCTGTGCCCTCATTAAAATTTAAAGTGTTATACCAAACAGAACTTTCCTGTTGGTTCTCTCATTGTAGGAACTCAGCAATAAGCTGAGTTTACAGCTGTTGTTCTGCAGACAAATAAAAAAACGCTCATTAAAATCCATAAAGTTCTGGGTTATTCTAGAAGGTAAGACATATTTTTTACTACCTCTATCAAGTTTCTCTTATAAAGATATCTAAAAAAAAGAGTAAAATGTGCTTATTACTATGGCGTAATATTGTAATTTTAAATGTTATGTTTTTATTAGCTGTAAGGGGTAATTTCTGTTTCACCTAGGGCTAAAGTTCATGAAATAAATGGGGTTTTTAATAATATTTTCATTTATCGAATGGGTCTGTTCATATTGCAAGGTGTTATATAGTGTGTCATATTGAGGGGTTTTTATTTTGACAGTGCAGAAAAGGACGTTCCTCTCCTCATTCTGAAGTTCGAGAAACATCCAAAGCTTTTCAACAGACAGCAATATTGAAGAATCGAAACCAGAGTGAGAGCAGAAAGGGCAGGAAGAGATTTTTATAATGAAATGAAAGTGGACTGAATAAACCAGAAGGTTCCTCTGGTCTCCTCACATGATTTTCCTGTTGTACTATTCAAAAATATCAAGCAGCAACGCACAGTTTCACCTTGAAGAAGGGCGTGCTAGTGTTAAAACTCTGCTCCTTTATGTTCGAAGTCTTGAGTAACAGTCAGCCATGCTAATGATGAATTTTTGTTGCGTCAGAGCCAGAGTGTGATCAGTTTTATGGAATGAGAGGTTAAATCTTGTCAAATCTTGAGGTCATAAGTCAGTTTATGCTGCTAAGTATTATTTACGGAAGATGTTTTTCACATTATTACCTTATGGGTGGTTGAAGGCAGTTATTACAGCTAATTGTAGGTCATGAATATCTTGTGTTCAGAAGGATAAATGAACACTATCATGAGACCAAAAGAAAAAAATGACCATCCGGGCAACTTGCTATGGTATATTTTTAGGCATCAAAGACAGATTAATCCTACATTAAAAAAAATTATAGATTACTTTAGATCTAAATCCTGGGCATGAATAATTTTGTAAGACATAATCCAAGCTATGACTATCACTATCTATCTATAAACCTAAATCACAAAACATTCGGAATGGTGGAATATTTATTGAAGTATACCGTAACTCAAGATGTATAAGTAGTAAAGTTCGACTGGTACAGTGCTGATGATGGCTGTGGTTGCTTACAGGGAGGATTTTGCTTGAGATTGTGGTACCAATCCTGCAAGTTGTCAGTGTGGCAGCAAGTTATTCAAAGAAATGTAGCTAGTACTAGGCAGCAGCTGCAGTCCTCTCAGCAGTGTCTCTGTAACAGTTGAACCGTTTTAACAAATGAGGTTCCAGTAACAGTGGCAGAGGTAGGATTAGTATTATCTGTATCAGCCCTAAAAGGCTACATGTAGCACTTTTCTGTAATTAGGGTTTCATTCAGCTGACAAAACCTGAAGGATATTTTCTGACATCATGTGACACAAAAAGAGGAAGTAGGGTTTCTAAATCTCACATTGTGACAGAGTTTAACGTTTGCCCTGCTGTCGCTGTCAAACCTGTTCTCAGCTCAGTCTCATGACTGGCTGAACATCCTGTCGGTCAGATGTGCAATCTCTAACACAAGAACTAACAAGTCAGGCTTTTGTCTCCATGGATTTTGTTTGTTTATTTGCTACTTTCAGAAGCGGAAGTAAAATCTGACCTCACGGAAACCTCTCTGGAGATTCCAGATTTGAACAATAGAAATATATTATAAATGTCTAAAGTACATTTATGGCCTTATAGGCCATGTGAGTTTTTACATAGTTACAAAGTAGAGAAATTAGAATCAATTTAGATTAGTGGAACTAAAATAATGTTAAGCTTTAAGAACTCTAAAGGTCAAACACATTTTTTTTTCTTGTGTCTGTTTGTTAATCTTCATCTTAAAAACTTAGGACATGGCTTTTCTACGTATCCCCTCACTACATTTCAGTGGAAACTATTGAACACTTTACAAAACCGTAACACTTCAACTTAAGAATGTGATTTACCATGGAAAACTCTGGTCCAAATGCCTTATTCTCATAGATCTTGTTATGTCAAGATGTCTTTGCTGGCCTGGGAATGCTTTGGGATTCCCCTGTAGGAGCTGAAACAAATGACTGGGGAGAAGGAAGTCTGGCCCTCCTTACTTAGGTTGCTACTCCACAACCCGACTCCAGATACGAGATGAAATGAGATGAGATTAGAGGTTTTTGAGATAATGAGTTTGCATCATTTTCTTAAGTAAGGTCAACTAATTAAATTCTGCAGTGTACGTCATGGGAAAACAGCAGCAATTCGGTAAAAGTTTAAACCTCAGCACAGTCCAACCTCCAGAAAACAATCGTTTCTCAACAGCCAAGAGCCCAGATTCTCTGGACAAAGCAAAATGTAGCACAAGCTGGTTTTTAACAGGCTACATTACTACTGACCGAAGTTTTGAAAATGCAAGAGGATGATTTAAGATCCAGGACTCTGAGCAAAGAAGGGGTACAGAAGAGATTGAGTGTTAGGGTTGACTTGAGATGGAAGACTTACAATGATGTGGTGAGGAGATATTGGCTCTGACAAAAAAATCAAAGGGAGGAGATATTTTGGACATGCGCAGAGGAGGGATGGCATATTAATTAGAAGGAATAAGTGGAGATTGGAGCAGAAAAAGAGCAAAGTCACGAAGGAAACAAAAAGAGTTTATTGAGTTATGGAGAAGGGTGAGATGGAGGCAGACGAGCAGCAGTGGAGCCCCCTAAAGGAAGCCACGGGAAGAACGACGATTGAGCAAATATGAAATGAGAGGTTACATGTAACTGGGTTGTATGAGATTCATTTTACACTTTATACTCTCCCTTTCTCAGTGCACAATACAATAATATAATTATATTAATTCTACTTATAGAAGATTACTATATGTGCACATTTAGGATAAATACTCTAAAATGGGTCATTGAAAAGAGAATAATTCCCCCTGTTTGTGATTAGGCCTATATTTAGATAGAAGACTATGTTCCATGGTGTAAAGCATGTTCAAATATTTTATATATTGCTTTGAATGCCTTGGAAAAGTATTCATGTCCTTTATTTTCATTTTAACTTGTCCTGCCAAGCACTGTGGCACAAAAGTTTTAGAAATTGCTTTGTGTTTATGTCAAATTCAATGGACATGGAGATGGTAAATAAAGGGAGAGATCCATTACCATAGCAACGGAACCCAGCAGGGCCGAGCAGCTGATTAGGACTACAAAAACGCATCACTGTAGTTTTAACTGAGGCAGAACGCTGAGGAATGAGCTGGCATTTTATAACTGATTTTAACCAACCATTCTTACACATGGATTAGTTTGGACATTTAAAATGAAGCTTAATGAAAATTTCAAAATAAAAGCCTTGACAATTTTTACATCAGATTATTGCTCTTTTGAGCATTATATAACTGATTTAACCCAATCACTGTTACACGTGGTATTAGTGTTGCCATTTAATATAAAGCTTACTGAAAATTTCAAAATTAAAGCCTCCATATTGCTCTGAGGTTAGTGGCGGTGCAATAATATTAGCCTGCATTATCTTTTTCTCTCAGGTTAGGGCATTGTCTTGCACAGCAAGACAGAGCATTAGCATTAGCACAAACATTAGCATTTTACTGCCCTCCGCTAAGATTATCCTGCATTATCTTTTCCTCTCAGGTTAGGACTCTGCCTTGTGCAGCAAGGCAGAGCATTAGCATTAGCATTTTACCTTAAATAAGGTATTAGCTATTTCTCATACTAATTAGCCATGTTTAGTATACTGAATGGAGTAAGTCAATTACAGACAACATGCTAGTGATGCCCCACATGCTACTGACAGTATTCATGCTAACATTAGCATTTTGGCTCATTTTAGCTTATACACTCATTTTAACATACTGAATGGTGCAAGTCCATGTTAGTCAACATCCTTGTGACTCTACAGAATATTGACTACCATTTAGGTAAGCTTAGCATTGATGCTAATTTTTAGCATCAGAACGCTGGGTCCAAACTGACGGGCACACTTTGGCAGGCCCCGGTTAAATTTCTTCAGGAATTTTCTAGTTGAATAATAGCCTTTATTTGAACTATTTAATTATTCAAATGTAAACTTTTGCTAAGTTTGGGTAAAATGTAACGTTTTATTATTGTGCTTGAAAAAAGATTGTACAACAATTAGAAAAAGTGAATTGATAATGCAGTGAAAAACTGCATTGTTCATTGCAAATTTGAGTAATTTAATGAATTGATGTCAGCTATGATGTCTACATAGACATGACTTCAGGATTAAAACTAGAACAGCTTATTAAAAATCCTATATTTCTGCTGGTCCTGTCTGTTGACAGGTCAAGTTTTGTTTTTTTGCTGGATTGTTCCTGAGGTGGATTCCTCCTGTGACCTTGATGGCGATCCTTCCCACTTGGACGTAGATAAAGAACTGGATTCGTTTTCCGTTTGGAGCCCTGCTGCACCCTACGGTGTGGTAGGCGTGTATCACACATCTTCACACACAGTTGGTTATGTGTGAGACCACTGACTGACATTTTTTATTATTATTGTTTCATGGAAATTTTGGACATTACCTTTTGGACCATTTTTATTTTTTTTTCGGAGTTATTAACAACCTGTTGTGTAGGAAAGTCTCCTTGTGTGAATGACGCTGAGTCAAACCTGAATGGGAATTGAATTTGATCGATCTGTTATCTATAAAATTTAGAGTTCAGATTACCAGGGTGCACCCGACAGATTTGGAATTGAGATTTAGCACTTGGCCAAGTATTGTTGTTATTATTTTATGTATTTTATTGTGTGTAATTTTATTTTCATGATTGTGTGTCTTGTACAACTGTTTGTCGGTTTTACGGTTTATGTCACTAAAGCCAGTTTTCTTTAAAATTCATCCACCTGCCTTTGTGTGTCATTTAAACACCCATCGTGCTCTGACAGCCGAACCTATTGGCCCATTTATCTAAAATATATTATACCCTTCTCTATGGTGTTACACTTCTCCCGAGGAGCTGAATGACTTTGTAGAAGAGGTGCTGAAAGGTTCAAGCATTCTTAACCCCGAACCCACGGAAGTGACAGGCCTCTGGGTGGTCTTGTTTTTACATCTAAAATAAATATCCCCCAAAATATTATAACATAGACCTTGCATTTCCCAAATAAGGTCTATTTCTATAACTAACTAATCGTGGGCGCCTTTAAAGTAAAGATCTTTAAAGTAGGGTGTTTTTAGGAACAAGAACTTCCGGTTCTAAAGCCCCGCCTTCAGTGACGACAGCAGTAAGCGGAAGCTGTGCAATACCGTAAAAGGAAAATTTGCACGCATGCGCAGCTGTGCGAGTTTTGTTTGAAGTGAATTGCTGCTCGGAACTGCCCTACAAGCTGCAAAGTCGCCAAGCTTCTGTTTTACTTTCAACACAGCTTTTGAAATTTGCTCAGGTCTGTTCGGCGCTTGTATGCGCGGCAGAGACGATGTTGGGTCATCATTACCACAGTGCGGACAAGTCGCAGCAACTAGTCAACTATGTGGAGGATTACCTGGAATGTGTGGAGTCCCTGCCTCTGGACATACAAAGAAATGTCTCTTTGCTTCGAGAAATTGATGCAAAGTATCAAGGTATCGTATCTTCGTGTTTTCGTTTTTTTTTTTTGCTCCGGTTTCGGAGGTCGAGTCGGGACGCATTGACAGCTGAGTGGAAAAGCTTTGCTGAAATGGAGGAGCAGGCGCGAACCTGGCGTTCTCCCATTTTGTGAGAAGCTTGCGGTCCTTGTTCCTCCCCGCTGTGACAAACGGTACTGTTCGGTGTTGGATGTGGCCAAGCGCACACCACGAAGCAAATGTTTCAGAAGGAAGCACCAAATCCGCCAGCGGGAATGTGTATGTGCCCCCATTGCTGCGCTCCACCAGACCTCATAAACTGGGGACGGTATTTAAACATTTCTTTATCGCGGCTCGTACATGTAAAAGCCACGACAAGGAGCTGCATTTATCTGGAAACACCTTTCGTCAGTTGCAAAATCGGCTCAAGTATATTTCAGAAATCACGGCTGTGTAATCGAAAACTACAAACTTTCTAAGTAGAAATCCGTGTTCCTGAACGGCATCAAGCTACCGGGGAGATTGTCACTGAAAACAAAATTTCAACTTAAAATGTGTATGAAAAAACACAGCTTTGATGTTTCAAGTGATGCCGAAGTTGGAAACACGCACTGTAGGCGGGTGTGATGCTTATGAATGTATTAATTTCCCAGCACAATCTCGTCTGTGACGGTATTTACTATAATCTACAGTCTTCATCATGTGATCTGGTCCTTAGGTCTACACAGGGGCAACCGCTGGTGCGCTTACTCGCTGCGAAACATTAGGCTCTTAATTTCAACAACAACGAGAGAGGGAGGGCCAACACGGCTCAGGTGTTGCTTCATCACTGCTGAATACAAAGCGCACAGAACAGAAAACAGCCTCAGTCGTCATTGTCGCTTCGAGTCGAGGCAGGATGCCGAGCAGACGACACAGAAACGTCCCCGAACGGTGCATCATGTCGGGACGGACATCAACACATCCGATCGCTTGTGATGGGGTCAGAAATCTTCGGGGACTTGAACATTTCCAACTCTCTTCTCCGTTTGCTCCTTCTGTGAACCGCAGAGCTGGACAGGCTCTCCCGAACAGCCTCCACGCCCTCACAGCATCTGGATGCCGTCATTTCCTGTAGGCAGGGTCAAATAAAGCCCTCCTTTATTTGACCGTTCTTACTGATGAAGTCCAGCTTCTGGCTGCCCCGTGTGTGGATGAATCTGGAGAAAAATCCCCTGAAACGGTTCTTCCATCTGATGTGTCTGGTGTTGCCTCTAGAATATTATTTACATATGGTAATTTACATTTTAGAACAGCTGAAAACTGTTTTAATTTAGTCTAGGGTAATGAAGGTGTTTAACAGTCTTGGTCAGAGTGAAAGGTGTGGATAGTTATTCTGTAAATTCAGATTTTGGAGGTTGAATGTTGTTATAAAAATAAACACCCTTCTTACTTAGCAAGACCCATGTAGCTGACTTTATGGCTCAGGAGGAACCAGGTACGCTGTTGGACACTGTCTGTTCTGACCGTCTCCAGCAGCACAGACCGATCTCTTCTATGCAATTCTGCTTGATTCTCATTTCCCTTCGGTGGTCCAGCTGGGATTTGTCCCATTGAGCTCAATTTCTTAGGTAAATGTAATCGTTATTATTTCAAATGTCTTTGTTTTGGCTAGAGAAGGCCTAATCCCTAATAAACAACTGTAAACCTGTTAAGGTGTTCAAACATTCGCATTCATTTGTGTAATTGTCTTTTGCAGAGGTGCTGAAGGAGGTGGATGAAGTGTTTGAGAAATACAAAGGTGAACAGGACTCGGCTCAGAGAAAGCGGCTGCAGATCCAACTGCAGAGAGCGCTGATCCTCAGCCAGGAGCTGGGAGATGAGAAAATCCACGTAGTGACTCAGATGACCGAGCTGGTGGAAAACCGTTCCCGCCAGATGGACTCTCACTCCCTCTGCCTCCAGGAGTCCGGCGAAGCCAACCGGCTCACCACAGAGCGACGGTCCAGCATCCAGGAGTCCCTGGCCCCTGAACGCACCTCCAACCGGCGCCCGAGACGCCAGCGGAACAGCGAGAGCCGCGACTCCACCCACCTGTCTGCCAACGGCTCCCTGGTGGATGATCCAGTGGATGAACTGCCCCTGTCCCTGCCCCCGCCACGAGAAAAGAAGTCGAAGTCTTCAAAGAAGAAAAAACGCAAATCCAAGCAGGATCGAGACGCCTCGCCAGTGGACTTCACCATCGACCCCAACGAGCCCACCTACTGTCTGTGCGAGCAGGTCTCTTATGGGGAGATGATCGGCTGCGATAATGACCAGTGCCACATTGAGTGGTTCCACTTCTCTTGTGTGGGTCTCACCTACAAACCCAAGGGAAAGTGGTACTGTCCCAAATGCAGAGGAGACAATGAAAAGACAATGGACAAAAGCTTGGACAAGAACAGAAAAGATCGCAGGTCCAGGTAGTGACTCACCTGGAACTCGTCTCCATCCTGAGGAAAGAACAGGTGCTGCTTTAGGAGCACAAATGAATAATTAGCCGCAGCACTTAGAAATCAAGAATTTGGACGAATGAACTGCTGGGAGCCAAGCTGCTTTATATGAAGCTGCCCTCTTCCACACAATTTCTAAGATTTGTTTTAGATTCAAGATTTATTTAAATTTGAATAAAGTATGAAGACAATGAAAGCTTCCTTAGACTTACTTAAACCTTGTTACTCTAGACTGGATTCCTGTAAAGAAAGATAATCCAGTTATTCTGAAGTTTTGGCTGCATTTCTTTCTTTATTTGAGGATTCTTTAATAAGTTCTGCCTGATCAGAATCTGTGTTGAACTCTCTTCATACATTGATGAACTCTAAACGATAGCCTTAAAAGTTAAATATGTTCACCAGAGACTCAGAATTTCATTTGGGAAAAGATTGTTGATGGGAGATTGATATAAAATTGTGTTTTCACCATTATGTATTTTTGTTTTATAGCCATTAAAACAATCAGTGGTTACAAACTTACCATTCACTTTTCATTTGCTGGGAAAACTCCTAGAGGAACCATTCTAGAATACTGAAACTGTGCTGCTGATGCATGTTGGGGTCGGTCACCTCTTATGACCTGTAACTTGAATACAGTTTTGTTCATCTTTTGATAAGAAATCATCTTTCTCTAGTTTAAATACTGAGAATTTGACTAGGTTCCTATTTGCTTTTAAAACGTTCAGAGATAAATGTTTTCAAGGGATTTTGAAATTTGAATCATATATTTGAACAGTGAAATAATAAATCTTACTTTTGTACTGTAACAATTTTCTTTTTTTTTTTTTTTACTTCTATGCCATATGCTCTTACAATTTAGTTTATCTATATAGCATCAATTCACAACAAATGTGGCACTTTAAAGGCCATTATTTCAATTATGACTTAATTCAGTTATACATGCATTTCAATTAATACTTATCAAACAGTACATTAAGCTCAGTTTATTATTCAAATTAGTTTAAAAAGTTTCTAAGGAAACCCAGTAAAGCTTTGAGTCATTGATCTGCAGCATTCATTCCTTCAGGAAGAACACAGTGAGAACAATCAGTTGCTTTGTGTTGAGTTTGCAGCAATCCCTCCTAGAGAGCATGCAGGGAGCGACCATCCCATGGCCTTAATTTGGACCCTGCTTGTTTTTTTTTCTCTGTGTTCTTCGAGCTTGTTTTTTATGTGGTCTCAGAAACTTAATGGTCTGACAGGACAGCCTCTCACTTCCCTCCTGTCCAACCTTAACATTTTGCCACATTCTTCTGAAGACCATGGGAGGATTAACAGGCAGAAAACCTCCAGCAGAACCAGGCAGACCAGAATGCGCAAGAAACAGAAGAGCTGATGTAGGAAATCTTTCAGTTTTATCTTCAATTAGTTTTAATTTGTTAACCTTTCAGAATCCATCATCTATTTTGTTCTGCTTATCAGAGGTTAGGTTGCAGAAGGAGGTTGTGGACGTCTCTCCCCAGAAACACTCCCAAGTTCCTCATAGTGGATCCTTAAGGAAAACTATTAAAACCAGTGAAAAAAAATATCTAAGATTAAAGCCAGGATTCTTTATCTTTAGTGGCCCTAATCTTCTGCCATAGATTCTAGTGGGTTACTGTATGAGAACAGAACCGGAGTGCTGATCAAAGTCTTAATGCTATGGAAAAAAATAAGTTTTAACATATTTTTTATGCTGGATCTTAACTGGGTTTCAAGTTAAGCTTCAAACTGCAAAGATGAGCTGTAGACAAACCAACAGTTTGTAATTCATTAAAACAAGCATTAATCTCAAACAGGCAGCTGAATGGCCTTACATAAAGCTAATGCATTTTAGCAAAAGCTGCTCTGTCTTTGATTCTGAGTTAACCAGTGGTCAAGCAGAAGAAAGTAGTGTTACATTACTGGAGAGAAACAACAGGGATTGTTTGCTCCAATGCAAGGAAATCATGGGGAACAAACAAAATAAGTTATTGTCTGTAGTTCTGATTTTCATTAACATGTCAGAACATTGAATAAAAGTCTTGTGTTCCCAACCACTAGGAGAGTTCTGTAAAATCTGATCACTGTCCAAAGCAACAAACACAAAATCAGTTTTGTTGCCAAAAACGTAATTTTCGTTGTAATTTGTAAAAGATAAAACATTAAGCAAAAAAAACTTACATTAGTCCGATTTAAAATCTTTAAATTAAGGAGGTTTAACGAGAAACGTGTTGCAGTGTTTGTATTTTAACATCACTGATGTCTCCCACTCCATGCATGAAGCTGTTGCTGAACTGGAGAATTCCTTCAGCGACAGACTGCTGCATCCTGGGTGCACTAAAGAGTGTTATCATAAATCCTTCCTCCCAGCAGCGGCTACACTTTAGATCCATCACTGCTCTTAATGCGTTTACATTACTGGCATTTCTTTCCAATCATTTGCAGTTTTACTCATTTTAATGGCATTTCTACTGTTATTGCATCTCCTTTTCTGCCCTGCACTGATATACTGTATTATAAACAATGTGTTTAGTTTTTAATATCCAATACACATGAAAATTATAAAATTTATAAAATGTTATACTCTGATGCACATTTCTTGGGTTGGAGTACACCGTTTCCATTTCTGAGAACTATACACTGTTTTTGTTAACATTGTACAGCATCATATTAATTCTGAAGTTTGATGTATTTTTAACACTTTTTGAACTTTTGTGTGAACCTACATACCTCAATGCTGCTGTCACACCTGAGTTTCCCCAGTGTGGTGCAATAAAGGACATTTCTATGCTATTAAGCTAAACTGCACCAGCAGTGAGTATGTCTTTAAAAATGAACAAGCAGTTGACAAAATGTGGGTTTATTTATGTATACATATATAAACATTTCCAGATTTACAATTTATAAAGAAAACAGGAAAATGATGAGTAATATTTTCTGTTGCATTAAAAATGCCTATTCTTTAAGAAAGTCTCACAGCACCTTAAAGTAACAGCGGAACACTAGTTTAGAACCAACATTAATGTGTTCAGTGAGTAACGTGAGACTGAACATGGCAGTGACGGCAAGTGTGAGCAGGTGAAGCTCCGCCCTAATGGAGGTCGAACAGCCTGCTGAGCTGACCGGAGCAGGAACACCAATGATGGGGCGTGTTTATGGCAGCAGCAACTGAGTGTCCCACGCCACTGCAGCTGACTGTGAAGGCATCTGCAGCACAGCTGCAGCAGCAGCAGCAGCAAGTTTGGAGTTCAAGCGTGTGACAGCTTCTGCTCTAGTCGTCATCCTTTCCTCCAGTTTTACTCAGCTGTTCATGGACATGAGGGAAAATAATGAGGTCAATTATGAAAATATAATCGATTAAGAAACTAGTTGTACTTACATGCTGGAGGTTAGTCAAGCAGCCATTTTAAAAAGAACAGAAAAGAAAAAAGTCAACATGAATGAGAGCTCAAAAAGGCTTCAGTTTGGCCATCTGAAGCCAAATAGTGGAGAAATACGGTACTGCACATACCTTAATCACATCAACCCAGTTCCAGCCTCTTGGCAGCTCCCCTTTATTGTCTGAAAGCATCAACAATACTTTAGGAGTGAACTACAGAATGAAAACATAGAAAATATGTGAAAAATAGCTATTACCATGGCGGTACAGCTTAAACCCTAAACTACAGTTAAGTGTCAGGGGAAGGGGGGGGGAGGTCTGAATGGATGTTGTTTTGTTCACCTTCAGTATGCTTTCCAAAACAATATGACTTTTTCTGTTTGACACTGAATGCACCATAAGCAGAAGTGGGAATGTATGATTATCATTATTATAGTACTATTCCACATTAGATCATGCACTAATTGCATTTTGCCACTTTACAAACCTACTGATGCATTTCTCAACTACATAAACTCATGGCAGTTCTGGAGGAGCTGCAGAGACCTACAGCTCTGGTGGGACTGCAGTTGTCAGGACAACGAGCGGTGATGCTGTCCACGATTCAAACTGGAATGGTTTACATCAAAATGTGTATATATGTTAGAACGGCCTAGCCCAAGTCCAGACTTGCATAAATCCAACTGAGAATCTTTGGCAGGAACTGAGAAATGGTGCAAATAGATTCTTTCCATCCAATCTGACTTCTCCAGTTATTTCACAAAGAAAAAAAGTAAAGATTTCAGTCTGTGGATGGATAACACACTTTTCTGATTTTTATCTGTAATTACATTTTTATGCACTACATCGTTTCAGAGCTGCTCAAACTGGCTTTCACCAGTTGCTTGTTGCATTATTATTCATTCCCATATAAAACATGAGAGAATATGCCACCTGTTCTGTTGATCATTCTTCTTTTCTGTGCTTTTGTCAGTTGCTCCTTTTTCTCTCTCTTCTTTCGTGCAGAGGGAGTCGTCACCTCAGTGTTGGATGTCAAGGTCTGCTGCACACATAAATATTAATGTGCTGTTTTTATAAAACCCCAACACATTTTATTTGGAATCTTTTATCATATGACATTTGAAAAAAAACAAAAAAACAAACTGCAACAAAAAAGCAAGGTTGGGAAAATGTTATCTGCTTCCAAAACTGCCTTTGCAACTCAAAAAAATGTATAAAAATTCAAACATCTCGAATAGGTGGGCAAGTTTACTGGGAACACAATCCCTGCTGCAGTCACTTTTAGGAAAACAGCAGAGGGATGAAGTTGAAGCACACTGACCACAGCAGTCACAACAGGCCTGTGGTTCTCCATGAGTTCCTCCTGGTTCTCCTTTGCCCACTCAAACAGAGTGTACATCATGGCAGAGCCCAGGCTGGCCTCCACCTGCTGCTCCAGCTTCAACAAGATGAGGTGCTTCGTCTCTGCAGAGCTGTTGACACAAACAAAACTTTACTTTACTAGGATTTTATGTGGCAAACCAAGAGATAGTGAGTAACTGACAAGTGGAAGGAGCATGAAGAGTGGTTTTAAAATAAATCATAAATAAAGATCTGAAGTGAGCGTGACATGGAAGCACCCTGACCATCGGGTATGACTGGAAGAGAATGACGTCAACAGTCCACCTACTGGTTGAACTGGTTCTTGCGGTCTGCTCAGAGCAGTTCCATGGTAGAACATTGAACATGGCTAGCATCAAAGCGGTTTACTTTGACTGAACCCCACTGCTTGCAGCTTACATCCTGTTGTTGAAAAAGGCATCCAGGGAGATTTGTGGCGCCGTCTCTGGATACGTGTCCGGCCAGCTGACGTCCAGGATAAATGCTTTTGTGTCCTCAAGGTCTCCAACCTGTTACACAATATTCAACCAAAAGGCCAAAGGTAATAATCAGGAAATGGACCGTAGTAATTTTAACTATTTTGCTATGATTTATCTGTCTAAACCAAAGGTTCCTAAATTGGAACAAATGTTGTATTTCATGGCTCCAACATACACTATGTTCACAAATTTTGTTGGTATACTGAAGACTAAAAATGTATACATATTGCATATAATGCATATTAACATTTGGAGTAAATCCATGGTTCTGATCTTTGAGACACTCTTGGACATCCTGAAACCATCTTCTTTACTTCTAACCACGAGATTTCTTACAAGTCAGGTCACTTTGAACACTGTTCTTTGGAGGCAACCATTACTAAGAAAAGACAACAATGATTTCAAGAACATCTACTTAGGGATGCACTGATAAACTGGCCCTGATTTTCTTGATTTTAGGAGGTCAGTTGATACTTACATGTGAAACTGATTTTATCCATCAGTTCTTCTCGCGCTCTGCAATGGTCTGAACGTCAGCCACTGTTCTCTTCTGCTCTGCCTTGAGGCAGAGCTGACGTCTGCAGTTAACCACAGTCACCCCACTGTTACAATATTAGTGACTTTGCCAAAATACTTAGCTACTTTCCAGACAAAAAAAAAAAATCAAAATCAAAAATCGGCAGGTCAGGCTTTTCAAAGGTCAGTGATCACCCAGAATGTTGTCATTGGTGCACCCCTAAATCTGTTTCTTCTGCAGCACATATAGTCTTGCTATTTAGTCAAATCTAAATTTCACCAGGATTTTGTTTCTGTGCCGGTGACATAACTATAAACGAGTGAAGATTGCTAATCACTTTTTGCTTCTTGAAGCTTAAAAAAACTGCACAATAACTAATCCAAGCATGCTGAACAATAATCTGATGACGTGCTGAATTGCTAGTACTAGAACTAAAGTTGCAGATAAAGCACAGCATTTGAGTAACTGTGAGAGCAGGAGCCAGTGAAGGGAACAGAGCAGAGGACGGTACCCACCCTGAATTGGAAGGAAACTGGACTGATCTCTTTGAAGCATTCATCCCCTTCATAGATGGAGCGAAGAGCTTCCAGCTCCATCTTGGAGGAAAAAAGGACAAGGAATTTTTACATCATATGCAGCAGAGCAGATCATCTGAACATGTGACTTTTTACTAAAACAGAGACACAATGTTGCAGAATAACAAACATGAGTCGTTTTGAAACACGACTCATGTTTCTGTAGACATGAGTCGAGTTAAGGGCAGATGCCAGTAGCTATCTGCCCTTAACTTCATTAACATGTAAGAAAGGTGATACGTCCTGTGGTAGACCTATTCTGGTTGGTTCTAATCAGCAGAGATTTGCTAACAGCTAGCCTGTTTGCTATCTGACGCTCCAGTGTATTTGTACAGTTTTAGCATCTAGCTGCTAGCAGCAGCTAGCTGCTTCATACCTCCTGATCCTCGTTAGCTGTCATGTTGCCCCTTCGGCTTCTACGTCATAGGGTCCACGCGCACAGCTTCACTCTAAAATAGATTCAGTTAGCAACACATTGCTGTCGTTACACCGTCACCAGTATCTGAACTTCCCAAGCCGGGTGCAGTCAGTAGTCCCACATGACAGCGCACGCATGCGTAGTTGAATGCACATTCTTCTTCTTCTTCTTCTTCTACAGCGTTTTCTGGCAGTTTACAAACTTTGTGCATTACCGCCATCAACTGGACGGAGATGTATAATTCAGAAATTCATTTTCCTTATTTATCTTCAAAACTTAAGATAACTAAATTATATACATAAACTCACACAAACATACAAACTAAATCCTCTCAGCTAATTTTGTATCTTTTAAATATTTAATAAGTGCTTGAATTATATCATTTGATTGCTGCTGCCCTAATAAATTATCCATATTTAATGAAAGTTGAATGCACATGGCTGGGATGTCGAGTTTTACCACAAAAATACAGACCTGACAGGTCTGTAATAGCACTATTTCAGACCTATGAGGACACTGTTGCAATAATCAATGCGACTAAAGATAAATGCATGGATGAGTTTCTCTAGAATTTACTGGAACATTAGTCATCTAACCCTGAAAGTGTTCTGCAGGTGATAAAAGATCGAATTTGAAAACTGTATGACCTAAACATGGACACCAGATGGCGCTAAAAGCTTTAATTCAAAATGGTCACATTCAGAAGTACTACTTTGTCCTCACATGGTTCTGTCAGCATTCTGCTGAACAGACTAAAAAGGTTTAAAATGTCTTAATCTTTAAGAACTTATTAAATAGTGGACTAACTGGTGTACAGAAATTTAACAACAACTACTGAAAGTCAACAATGCAACTTTCTCAAAGTAGATGCTGATATTTAAGTTGTTTTCGAATTTGGCAACTGATTTCAAGCAAGAAGTACAAATTGTTTGATTGACATAAAACAGATGGATACAACATTTTTGATGAAATACAGCTATTTTTGAGTCCAGCCATAGCTTCTCTGTCAGCCTGAACTGTGGGCTTTGACTGGACCACTCCAGAACAACCATCTTGCTGTCTTCAAACCATCTTTGTGCAACTTTAGCTGGACGCTTCGGCTTGTTGTCTTGCTTTAAATAAATTAGCAGATAGAAACTAATTGTTTTTACCATTTTACCTTCTACCTTTACAAGCTGGTAAAAAATGTCCCAGTGGCATGATGCTGTCACAACCGACATGCTTCACAGTGGAGATGTTCTGCTTGTGGTGATGTGCAGTATTTGATGTTCATCAAATGTCATCTGATCAACAAAAAGCTTAATTTTATTCTCAAAAGACCAGAGAATTCTCTTCTATTGGATCATGAAGTTTCCTTAAGACTGGGTCTGACTTTTCTTTAACAGTGACTTCCTTAATGCTTCTCTCCCATAATGCTTTGACTTCAGAGATTTCAAACCAACTGAATTTACCCTGACCTTCCAACTTTAAAGTAATTCAGTTTGCTCTGCCTGTCCACCAGTCATTCAGTAATAAGCCAATACTGAATGACTATTTCTTTGTTTTTCCGTTTCAGAGGCACCAGTTTCTATCAGTGCCATGTATGGCTGTTTTCTGTTTAATCAGCGAACATACTGGATGTTGCTTGACTGTAAGAAGTGCTCTGAATCTTTGCCATCTCTTTCATGCAGTCTCAGCGGAACTCCTTCCCACCCAGCTCTGGCATGTACAATTATCCTTCTCTGCTCACAGTCTTCCTCATGAACCGGCTACTGAACTCTAGATTCTCAGTGTGTCTCTGCTCCTCCTCCACTGGTACGCCCCAACCCACTGACCTTGAGATACATCCCTTAGGGCACTGACAAACAAGGTAGCCAGATTTCTACCAGGGAGTCAGGATGGTCTACAATAATTTCAACTACCTTGGCTGTTCTGCTTCCAGCTGCAGAAATCTACAACTTTGCTTCATTTGTGGTGACAATCATGACAAAAACTCTTCCCCCACTGGTTGACATCTCAGGTGGACTGATTAGCAAATTACCTCTCTTCACCCAGTGCAATAAGTCTCCTTTCATCCGTGTTTTAGAATCATCCCGGAAAAGAGTTTGTAATTTTAATTTTAATCTGGTTTACATAAGGAGTTGGCCTAGGCAAAGAAATGATTCCTGACTCTAACAACCACTGTCATAAGCCTCCAGCTTCCCCTTTCGAACTCAACACAATTGACTTTCTCCTGACCAAGGAGGTAAAAAAAGGGTTTTATGAAAGGCATATTCAGCAATCCACCTTCTTCTGTCAACTCTGTCAGTACAGTAGCATCAGCATACAAATACTCAGTCAAAAAGAGTTCTAAATAAAGGCCTGTTGGCTCCACACAGTTCAGATGCTACAGATGTGTAGTATTAATAGAATGACTGAGTTTTGTGACTGTTCTTATCATAAGCAGATATTGACCATGCCATCACTATCATCCATTTGGCAGGCCATGCTGTCTCTCCAAAGTAGACTCCACCAGCGCTTTTACCCATTCACCCAGACATCTGGCATTTCTTCCAAGTCTTTGGAGGGCTGCCTACTAATTAGCAGAGTGAGTTAATTTTGTCTAATGCTTCCTTAGATGTATTTTAATTGTCTTCTTAATGTGTGGTGCTATTTCAAAAGCATCTGTAACTTAAGCACCCAACATCGAGAAGGTTGTGTTGTCAGTGGCAGGAGTTTATCCTCTAATCGGTCAGGCATCTGAAGAAAAATGTTTTACATCTTTCTGTGAACGTGAACCTTCCCCTGGGGGTTTTCTGGTTCTACTAGTAGCAACTCACACAAAAGAACTGGAAGGAAGCAAAAAACTTCATCTTGTTGAAGGAAGTCCTGAGTACAGTAGAAAGGAGATTTTTAGAGAGAAGAACACACATTTTTTGGATACTTTGACATTGACCTTGTTGCAATAAAGCCATTGTGGCTGATTTGGTGCTGCGGTCGTCAGAGTAACACAGAGCATACTCCTGGATCATGCAACTGTACTGTTGCATGTACTGTTGGGATTGACAGTCATTGACTGCAATGAGGGACTGCTGTAAAGTCAACGATGCAATGTAAGTGATTGTCCACTGTAGCAACATAGCTAACGAGGAGTGAATGCTAGACATCAGTCTGCTGGGTTTGCTTAGATAGAAAATCTTATCTACACAAAACTGAACTTGACTGCATTGTTTGATAACTACGATTAATTGGAGTGGGTATATGTTCATTATTATTATTTTTAAAGGTTTTATTGGCTCTTAGTGAATTGACAGGAAAGTGTCTCTGCTATTAGCACATTTATCAGTAAGTACATGAGTTTGACGGACAGCACTAAGACTCTCCTCTTGGCTCTGACTGGTTGTTTCTGACCGGGCGTGGTACATTTCTTCAGTTGGCAGGGAGGAGTTGGAGGAGAACAATATTTTCATAGATTATCTCTCTCACTACATACTGTCAATAGATGGTGACGGTTTTAACAAATATGCAAAAAACATATTCTTGATAAAGGTTATAAACTGCACCATTAATGCATGTGTGTGACGTTGTTCCCAGAGTGAGCAAAAGGCTAGTTATTATACAACCTTATGATGATATTTTAGAGCTTCTCTGTCCTCCTCTGCGCTCCTACAACGAGTCAGTGTGATGAAGACAGTCGGATGAGAGAGAATGGAGGGCGACACATTACTGTTAAAGAAGAGGCCCGGTTACCTAGGACTGATCTATCCGTTCTACAATTCAGAGAGAGAGAGAGAGAGAGAGAAGTACTTGCCAGAATCAATTAAGACTCTTACTCTTCAGATGAATGTTTTGAAATGACTTTGAAAGTGATCATAAAGAGTATTTTTAATAATGTGGGTATAATTTTGATACATGAGCACAACTGACTACATCAACCATGGCTTCGTAAGCAAAGTACACATCTTGAAGTTCTAGCTTTCTTCTATCACATGTTGATGCTTCCCAGGGCCAAGTACTATGTGGTAATAGTGTGAATAGCTTAAGGGATCCTTACAGTTATTGATCCACTATTTTGGATATTCGTCTTACTTTCCCACACACAAAATAACCCTTAATCCACAACTAAATGCTATTTAGAAGAGGCAGTTAAGCTAACAGGCATGTTTCTGGGTGACAGGAGCAAGCCAGAGTTTCCAGACAAAAATGCTGCGTGAACCAGGAAAACGTGGAAACTCCACTCTAGAAACATGAGATTGAAATACTACTGAAAACCTCCAGTAGCAACACTACTGTCAGGATTTGTTTGTTGGGGGCAAGTGGCGGAACTAGACTCTCACACAAGGAGTGGTCAGAGGTGTGCAAAGTTTTTTCTGGGTGTTCATCTACTAAGAAAGAAAAAATGTTTCTCTAACCCGATGTCTGAAGAACATGCTTTCTTGACAACTTTACCCCTCTACTTAGCATTGTCATTCATCTGCCTTCTCTCAGTTACAAGGGTCGTGCTCTGTGGTTTGATCTAAAAAGAAAAAAGAAAGTTTCCTATTATCAATCTTCAGATTCCCAATGAAACCTCTGTAAAATATGAGTTGCAGTCTAAAGCAGCGCCTCTGCCTGGGCTTTTTATTTAGCCTAGATTTTCCTCAATAGCCATCAAGAGGGAGTGCATTCCTAATAAACCTTCCATTTAGCAATTATCACTCCCTCTGTGTTTTTATTCATATATGAATATTATCCTGGTAGATCTAGACATTTCTTCAGATTCTACGTCTCTGCTCATCCAACCAGACAGTTACACAAATGGGGATGTGAGCAATCAACCAAATGATCTCTCCAGACACACAAGGCATTAGTATCAATAACTCCTTGTTCTTAATCATAAACAGTGGGGTAACGTTTTTTTTTCTGTGTAAAGGGATTATGAATTTCAACACAATGTGCGGAGGCCTAAATAACATATGGTGTAATCATGTATAAAATATGCTGTGGTGTAAATAAAGTGCAGAGGGATTTATGCATTATCCTGCTAATTACAGTTCAGAACAACATGTTAACATACTTCCTATTATTTTTAATGATGGCTTGCCATACACTGGTGTGCCTATTGCACTTGTTGCCTTGCTCATGGGCAGAACGACGATCATAAATCATATCTGTCTTTGTCTTTTACAGTGACCAAGTGTTTCCCTATATGGGTGAGACTGAGGTAACCAGTCAATGCTGCTCTGTCCACTCCTCCAGGACTTCACCAGTTGGGGGATGCAAATGCAGATCATGGTCATATCATGGTGAACACTGAATGAATATTACAAATGGACAAGGAAGTAGCAGGGAAATTGGTGACAGTTGTGAATCTGTGAGGGAACAGGATGATGTGACAGCATGTAGACTGAACACAGGTTCTGGAAAACAGCTGGAGCACAGCTTCCATCCACCAGCAGCTTCCTTCCACCAGCATGCTTCCTTCCACCAGCATGCTTCCTTCCACCAGCATGCTTCCTTCTACCAGCAGCTTCCTTCCACCAGCATGCTTCCTTCGACCAGCAGCTTCCTTCCACCAGCATGCTTCCTTCCACCAGCATGCTTCCTTCGACCAGCAGCTTCCTTCCACCAGCAGCTTCCTTCCACCAACATGCTTCCTTCCACCAGCATGCTTCCTTCCACCAGCAGCTTCCTTCCACCAGCATGCTTCCTTCTACCAGCAGCTTCCTTCCACCAGCAGCTTCCTTCCACCAGCAGCTTCCTTCCACCAGCATGCTTCCTTCCACCAGCAGCTTCCTTCCACCAGCAGCTTCCTTCCACCAGCATGCTTCCTTC